>AYEL01079934.1:0-34943 GCA_000484575.1 Olivierus martensii | reverse complement strand
TATATAACAAAATATATTTAGAAAAGGAATACTCATAATTTTAAATTAAATTTCTTTCAATTTTAATTACAAGATTTTGTTTATTAAAGGAATTTTGAAGTAAAAGTTCTTATAAAATTCTTTTTATTGAATTATTTAAGAAATTGATTCTAATCATAAAAAAGCTGAAAATTATTAATTAAAGCTTACATTTAAATTTATACATTTTGCTATGGCTTCTGTAAGAGCAGTTTGCATTATCTACAATCATCATTCATTAATAAAATTTATTTACATAAATTTCCTTCAGAATAAGTAAAAGGCAGTGCTAAATGAAAATATAACATTTATCAAAAATATTTATTATTAAATCCATTAATTTTTTAATAATTTTTTTATTTAGATAATTAGGGTTTAATGTTTTATCTGATTCCATTCAATCAATTTCAAATTCATTAAAAATACATATAGTATTTTCCTAAAAATTATTTTTTGCAAAAAATTGATTCATTTGATTAACTTTTCTTTCATTAAAAAAAATTTAAATTATTTAATTCAATCCATAACAATAATTATAATATTTTACAATAATGTAAATTGTTTTAATTTACTTAAATAAAATTCAATATAAATAGAAATTTTACTGAATATTATAGTAAATTATTTTTAATCCTTTATTTCCATTGTTTAATTGCAGTTATGAGAAAATAGTTAATTTGCCATACTGCTTACTATTCAAGTCCACGATTGCAAATTAAAATATTTGAGATATTGTCCATTGAAAGAAAAGTGTGTACTGATACTTTAGGTTTTGTTATTTTTTTAGCTTTCTGGCTGTTTATATGGATATATTATATATTGTATGTATACATATTTTAAGCAGTATATATATAATATACTGCTTAAAATATATAATATAAAATACACTCAACTTTTCCATTTGCAATTCATGCATTTGAATATGCATGAGTTTTTTAACCCTCTAATTTTTTATAATGAAACTAAATTAAAATGTGTGTGTGTCTATATATAACTCAAATACACTTAAATTTTGAATTTAAGAATACACTAGTATTGTCAAATTGCAATTTTTAATATATATGTTGGCAAAAATTAGAAATATTTTTTTAATAAGAAAGTAGAATCTTGTTGTGAACAAACGTTCTGGTAAGCCAAATATTTGTGCTCTTCCTAATCATCAAGTACGTTCCTCACATTGCTCACAGTCAGTACCTTTCAGAGAAAATGTGAGGCCTGGGACAACTAATATTTTCAAGGCTCTTCAAAATTTAAAATAAAACTGTGGACAAGAAAATAACAATAATAATATTTAATATTTATTCAATTATAGCATTTATTTATTTCACAGTAACTTTGTTATTATTCTTATTCAAAACAATAGATAATATATATTTAATATGTGCTGCAGAGGAAAAAATTAAATATTTTATATATAGAGTAAGTTTTATTTAAGAAATTATTTTTACTTTTGTAAATTCTAATTTCAGTGTTACATTAAATACAAAAATGTAAATATAGATTAATAAATATAACAAAAAATACAGATTTATTTAAAATTTTCTTATCAGTTTGCATAAATAATACAAATGAAATCATTAAAATATCATGAAATATAAATCTGTTATTACGGTAGGTCCAGATTCATACTCGGACTGACAATCATATATTAGACTTACAAGATTATATTACATTATATTCAAAGATTAATTCAAATTTTTATGAATTTCTGTTTAGTGAATACATATAATAAGAAATTGACATATCTGAATATAATTATCTTATTTCTATTATTAACAGTATTTCAAATAAAAATAGAAAATGCAAATTTAATTGAAAGAAATATATTTAAATAATTATAAACTTTATAAATCACGTTTAAAATAATAATAATAATAAATAATGCAATTATTGTTAAATCAAGATATACTAGGATAGATTTTTAGTTTATAGAATTGGTTTCAGATTATTTTTAAACTTTAATATAAACAATATTATGGTAGTCAGCATTAAAAAAAATTTTGTTAATAGTAATATTCTCTAGAATTGGTTTCAGATTATTTTTAAACTTTAATATAAACAATATTATGGTAGTCAGCATTAAAAAAATTTTGTTAATAGTAATATTCTCATTAGATATATAAATTTAAATGCTATAAATTATTTGTAAAAATTAATATTTTAAATTATATTTTTTCTCTTTCTAGAAAATTGATGGAAAGAAATTCTTAAGTATGACTAAAGAAGATATCATGTCACTAACTGGAATGAAAGTAGGACCATCTTTGAAAATCTTTGATTTAATTCAGCAATTAAGAACACAAATTGGAAAATTTAAGCCAAAGTTATGAAATTTCCTAAATGTGGCTGATAAATTACATATTATAAATAATAATAATTATTATTATTATTTTAAAATATTAATTTTTAGATGAATTTCTCAGCCACATATATATTAGCTGCAAAACAAATTTCACTTCTAAAAAGTAGTCATTGTACATAAAAATTCCTGTTGTTAAAAAACTTGAATAATGTATTAATTTGACATAGAATTATCATGATTTTAGCATACAATCTTAATTATAAATTAAATTGACTAAATTTTTTAATAAAAAGTTCATTTATCTTTAAACTTACTGGCATTTAAAGAGCTTAAATATTTTATATGATTTTTTTTATGATGATATATTGAATTTACTAAGAATTCATTATCTGTATGGACATATATTGTTTAGTAAAAATTTATATTTCTAAGTCAGTGGGTTAATTTATGAAAACTTCTACCAAATAAAGCTAATAAAAGATATCTATGTTTAATAGATAAAATGTATATAGATGTATACATATAGAGATGTGTATCTACAATAAAATACAAAGTACAACTCTACATAAGATTATTATTATTTTTTTTTTTTTTTTAGTCTATACATGTACTTTATAATTTTATTATTTAATTTTCATTATTTTTTTTATTTAAACATGTTGATTTTAAAGAAAAGCTTAAATATTAAATTTTATTTAACACTTTGCTTACCAGTATGAAAGATTCTCTATTGTTACATGATATAAATGGGCAATTTTATTTAATTTTATACTCATGAAATCTTTATTAAAATATTTATGTGGTTAATTGTTAAAAATAAATTTGATTATGGAGAACGTAATGCCTTCATAAATTCTTTGATCTAGAATTGGCAAACTTTGTTTCCATTAATTGTTAAAAATATAATAAAATTTATTACAAATAAAATGCTTATTATTAGTAAAGTTATCAATATTCCTATTATAACACTACCTGTTTTTCAGATGTATTTATATATGTGTGCACAGACACATATATATATCCTCAAAAGCAATGTACTTTTGAGAAAGAATTTTTCTATTCTATAACATAAGTAAGCAAAGTGTTTAGAAATTTTGCTTTGTAATATTATTATATCCATTATATTTATGATTTATGTAAAGATTTATAGTTTTAAGCAATTACAAATTTAAATTGTGTTAAATGTTAATAAATTAGATACTTTTACAAATTTTGGAAACAACAGTCACGGCATATTTTTACAAGAATTACTTCAAAGTACAGTTAATATGTTAAAAATCAAAAGATCATTTCATTGTATCGAGAAGAAGTCTTTATAAATTTTATTGAAAAAATTATTTAAATTGTATGTTTTGATTTTTCCATATTTACAATAGTTAAATTTTCCAGTGCTTCTTATATATATTTATATACATTGTAGCAATTAAAATATGATGTAAAAAATGAATTAATTAAATATTGTAAATTATCTTTTTATATATTTAATAATTCTATACCAACTTTTTAACGTTTATCTTGAATTTATTCTGCAGGAGAAAATTTCTGAATTATTTAAATAAAATATAGAAGAATATTTATTAAACATTGGCTGTTATTCTTTAGAAAACATGTTTTACAGTTTTGATTTTTTATTTTATTTATTTTTTTAATTTAGCTTTATTAATTTATCACATTAATTTTTTTCATGTTTTCAGTCAAATAAGCCATCAAAGCAAAACATATCATAAAAAGAAAATGCTTGAATTTATAAATGAGATATCAGTTTGTTGAAATTTGAAGTGAAATTCATTTAAAAATAAATCAAATGATTATGAGATGCCAGATTTTTCCAAATAAATTGTTAATTATTTCTGATAAATATGAGTAAATATAGTCTGATTGGTACAATATGATATAATTTCTTCATTATTTAATCTTCACTTGAAAGTTTTGGTAATAGTATATGTTTAATTCACAATAATCTCAAAGTTACAGATTTAATTTTCTGCAAAAATCAAATATTTTCAAAGTATGGTTTAAATTTTATTTTAAAAAAATTTCCTATAGTGAATTTGGCATTTCAGTAATTATTTGACTGTAATGGAACAAAAATATTTGGGAACAATTTTGCTTTTTTTTTAAAAAATAGTTTATATTTATAGAAACAAAAATTATAAATATACAATAGATAATAAAATCATTATTTTCTATTTCTTGGTAATTTAATGATTTGATGTTTAATAAAACTGAAAATCTTTCCTCTTTATTGGAAGAATGACTCCAAATATTTTTAAAAATCTCTACATCAAATATATTAAAATTATATTACATTAAAAATTTGATTATAAAATATTAAACTATAAAAATAAATACAATTGCAAATATTTAGGAAATGAAAACTGTTATTATATTCTATCCACAATCATTGGGACCATTCGTACTTTGGGAAATGTGGATTATTTGAAATTAATATTTTTAATCCATTTTCTGTAATGCAATCATTTTTTATATTTTTCACTCCAAAATATTTTTAAAGTTACAAATGTAGAATTAATGTTTTTATATAAACATAAATTTTCCATAATGCTAGCAAAAATATCGGAGAGATAATATAACCACTCAAGAATTTGAAATCTCTTTTCTAAATTAAGCTTTAAAATTTAAAGATAAAGAAAATTTTATAATTTCAATAAGTTTTTATTTCAATAAATAGGAAAGGTTTGTGGTTTTCTTAATGTGTAATACATCATTAATCAAAAAATAATTATAAAACAAATATTTTGTACTTCTTTCAAATACACAATTCAAAATTTTAAAATATCTTTTAGTTCTATAAAAAAAAATTTTTTTAATTTTCATTATACATTATAAACAAAAATGTAATAGCATACAAATGCTAGAAAAAAAAAATTATATATAATATATATAATAAATTTTGCAGCGTACTGTTTTGGTACTATATACCAATTTTTCAATTTAATATTCTGCTATGAGAGAGAGAGAGTATTTTAATTTGTAAAAACTCTCATATTTGCAGTTAATTCCTAAGTCCATTTGTTATCCATCCATTTTTACTCATAGTTCTCTGTTAATTATGCATTAAAATTATCTGAATAAATATAAATTTTATTGTAAATAAGGTAAAGTAATTCACCAGTAACTCAACTCAAGTAATATAATCATTCAATAGTTGGACAAAGCAGTTATATCTTCTTTGTTGTAAATTGGCTAAGAAGATTTGTTAATATCCTAAAATATAATAAAATTATGATTGCAATATACTTAATAAATACCTCAAAATATTATTATTAATTTTTAAAATTTGTAAAGATGATTAATATATATAATATTATCAGAATTATTCTCTTTTCCAAGATTGTTGAATTACAGGTGAATAACTATACTTCATTATGTAAAGAAACCTATTAAAATTATTAATAATAATAATAATAAAATTTTACAGTAGTTTTAACAGTTAAAAAAATTTATCTGAGATTTTTTAATATAATTATAATTTTCAACAAGTAAAAAAAAATTTACTTTTTCCAAATTGAAATATTGTTTTATAATAATTTTTTTCTGACAATTGTTGCATAAAAATATACTGTAGTGGAAATGTACATAGATACTGCATTTTGGTTTTTCACACTATTGAAACACTAGAATTTTATTTAAAAAAGGCTGTATGGATAACAGATATAATGTGCTCTTCTATAAATTATCCAAATGATTTAACAATATAAATAAAAAGAAATAAGTACAATTATAGTTAATTTATAAATTCTCTAGCTTGTTATAAAAGAAAATTAATATTGAAATGTTTTGTTAATAAATACTGTAGTTAATTAAATTTTGTCTTTCATTATTGCAATATTTTGTAAATATACATCTATATATATATATTCTGTATTAGACTGTTTTTCAAAATACATTGTATATATACTTGATAAAATAAAAAGCATTATAAATGCTTATAAAAGTGAAAAAATTTCTTTTTTGATTCATTAATAAGAATACATATGTTTGTTGTTATAAACTAATATAGCATTATCATTTGCAAAATCAAAATTATTTGAATAAACAAAATTATTTATTCAAATAATTTATTTATTAAATTGTTAAGCATATGCTAAACACAGTCTCATTAATATATGCAAGTGTTATAAATTCTTGCATATATTAATGCAGACATCTATGGTGGTGATAACTAATTTGATAATAAGATCAATGACTTGAGATCAGTGTTCATTAAATTATAATTTGCAAGTAAAAGCACTTTATATAGATCAGGAACTTTAATCTCAAAAAATATTTCAGTCTTTTCAAAGATTATTTTCAGTTATACTTTAGAACAACTGAAGGCAGTCTTCAAATAATAATGAAAGCATTTCTGAAGAAAATAAAGCTTACTGGTAAACTATTTCGTAATGTTTCACTGTTTTGATAATTGTAGATTAATTATTCTAAGCATTTTGGGTGAATTACTAAAATAATATATAGTCCAAAATTTGGAATAAATATTAGTAGCCAAAAACTTCATTTTGCCTTCAGTATACAGTCAAATGTATAAGGGACAGGAACTGAATTATAAAAATAAAAAAAATAACTTATTAAATTGTAAAACTGAAATACAAACATTTAAATGTAACATAATGTAATCAATGAAGATAATATAAATTCTGCTTCCTGATGCGAGGCCTTAATGCAATAGTTAAAATATAATTCATAGCCATTATTGTTCAATTTAACAATGCTTGTTATTTTATAATTCAATTCCTGTTTTTTTATATTTGGTTGATTTTGTTAAATGAAGGAAAGGGAAAACAGAGTTTTATTAGTAATTTTAATTTAAAAATTTGATCTTAAGATTCTTATTTTCAACAATTCTTTCTATTAATTTAATTTTAAAATTAAGTTTAATGATTTCAAATGTAAACTGTACTATATATGAATTTATTTGATTTTATACTGAAGAAGGCAAAATAAAATAGTCAAAAACAAATAAATAACAATATTGCTATCCAAAAACATTGCAAATTCGTGCTCTGTTAACAGAGCACTTAATGTGGCCTGAGATTTAAAATCTATCTTATTTCCAACATAGAAATTTTTTTATTTTTTGAAATTTACATATGAAATGGACTATATTTGATAAAATTGTTTGAAATGCTGGTTCAAAACACACCAAATCAGTATCATCATGTTGGCATTTACCATGTTTTATTGTTCAAATTCTTTGGTGTCAATTCAATATGGGATGGCTTTTAGATGATATGATTAAGTTAGAAGCGTGCTATTGTGATGATGTTATTTTTCATTAATAAAACAATTTATCTGATAATTTGTGATACAGTTAAACTCCTTGGATGCCATGTGTCTCATAGGACACATGGCATCCAAGGAGGATATATTTAGTCATTCAAAAATAAAGAATATTGTCAAAATATGATTAGTTCTTTCTCAGAGTGCTTGTTGTTTTTTACAAAACAAATTTGTGGTATATATTCATTTTCCTCATCTGCTAGCTCAACTATCCTTAAAATATTTTAAAAATCCAAATTATTTAATTAATATTTTATTACAAAATATTTAAATTTTAGTGAATCATTCCTTATTATTCATTTTACAATATTTATTAATCTTGAAGGTTGCTATAAAACTTTTCAAAAAAGAATCATGAACATTTGAAACATTAAATTCTTTAATATCTCTGAAATCCATTTTTTTGCATGTAAATTATAAGCAATTTAAAGGATTTATGTATGTTTTAAAAAGTTTTATTTGATTAGTTTTACTTTCTGACTGACTAACCATAAGAAACTTCAATAATATTGTTCAGGAATGCAGTGCAGTTATTTTTATCATCATTTTCTTTTAAATCTGAAAATGACTTCTATATACAGTTTATAATAAAATACATATATAAATATAAATAAGAAATTTGCAATAATAAAAATATAAATTTGTTAAATTTAGATTTTGAATGTAATTTGTCTTTATTTTTTTCTTATAGAAAGTTCATATTTGAAAATAACATAGTTTTTGTTAAATAGAGCTTTTCCTGAGATTTGTTTTGTGGCAATGTTATAAACACTATATTTTCTGAAAATATTCAAAAAACCGATTTTGTATGAATAGTTTTATTTTACAACTAAATTATATTTATCAAAATATCATAATTAACGAAGAAAAGCAAATCTAAACATGTTAAACAAATGCTCTTTAAATTTTTAAGTGTTTTTATGTATACTATTATATTCTGATTTTTTCATAAATTAATAATTATAAGATATCTAATAATTTTAACACCAACACTCTCGAAAGTTTTCAATGTACTAGTTATTCATAAGCAAATTCATGGCTCATTGAATAACATTAAATATATGCTTAACACTTCTAACAGTTACATCAGAAAGCATGAAAACAAGTATTATTAAAATCACTTCTTTATAATGAAAAGCATGGTTTTATAAACTATGAGCATTACTGAGTACTTTCAAATATTTCTTATATTTGAGGCTGTGTAAAAGACCATATGAAACAGTTATTTTGGTAACATCCAACTCTAATATTTGTACAAAATTCAAATATTGGCATTCATTAAAAGGTCTCAACATTAATTATTTGCATAGCAATAAATATGTAAAAATGTATATTCTAAATACTGTATTGAAATATAGTCTGAGGCCATTTTAATTATTATAATTCAAAATGCTAAAATGAAAAATGTATGAAAAGAAATTTTAATTTTATAAAAAAACAAGAAAGGATATTTTATCTTTTCTATGTAATTATTGTTCTGTCTTTGATTCTGGTACTATTACTTATCCTACCATATATTATCAAATTATATAGAACTCAAGCAGACAAATGATTCAATGACATAATTTGTTATATTTTTGGATCATTTCTTCAGTCTTCATAAGCAATTTTCTAATTTATTTTTAAAAAGAAGAGAAAGAATTAGGATGTTGGCAATGAGACTTAGGAATAATGTTGAAAATATTAAATATGTATGCCATTTATCTGTTAAATTAGCTCTGTTTCTGTAGATCTTTAATTAAAAGCATTAAAAAGTTATCTTGAATTTAATGTTTTGTTGTTAAAAATTTTGAATAAAAATCAGAAGAAATGATTTAAATTGAATGTATTTCAGCCCTTTCTCTAATGAATTTTTAATTATCTATTTTTAAGGAGTTCTACGAAAACTTAGTTCTTATCAAAAAAATTACATATAAAGAGCTTACAATCTTACTATTTTTAATTATTTTAAAAACATTGCAATGATGACAAAATAATTAATATAGCATGAATACTCCTTTATCACATAGAAAGTTTTTCTTGAGATTTCTATACAGAAATTTTACCCGTATTGACCATTACAAAACTTGATATTTGTGTTTTTATTTAATTACAATGGTTTGCTAGTGCCACCCAGAGCATTTGAATAGTTAAAAGGTCGTCCAATTCATATCTGTATTGGTTAAGTGGGCCAAACCCCTCTCTAGCTATTGCTAAGTGTCTCTTCTATACGTCCTACAATTTCCAATGGATTCGTAAAGACAGATCCGCAAAAAATGTAGGATGAAGTATACTGATGCTAAGCAGCCCGCAATGCTGCCTTCTGGCTGCTTAACGAACTCGTGCAGGAAATCCCAATAAAGACAGGTTATTAAATTGTTGATGAAGTTCTTGAAGCAAACATGTAAAATAAACTTATATTGAGTGAGTATGCGGTATATATGGATGACATCCCTCCTTGCATAGTCCCTGACGAGAGAGGGACGCGTTGCGTGCGTAATATCTTTTAGTGTTTTCTGGGATACAACAGGAAGAAACTGAACGATGGCATTTCATTCCACTTATAACGTTCAACGCGACGATTATGAATATATTCCTACGTATGTTCACAATGTTTCGTTGTATATAAACGGATTTCGAATTTGCTATATTCGCTTATCGTTGCAGACAGTTGAATATAATATCCCCACCCAAATACAACTATCGAATTATATATGTAAATCTCAAACGATTAGTTTGTAATGTGTAATTTTAACAATGTATAAATAATAACATAGAAACAAGTTGGCAATAAATGCTTTTTCAATATAAATTTATACATCGATCCACCATAGAGAAAAACTCTGGGTCTGCCTGTTGATTTAAATGGCGACAACGTGCCTCTTTCTGCTGGACATTTGCATATCCTAATAACTGTTCTCCTACTGATGTCCAACATTTCAGCAATTTCATTCACCGAAACACCATTTTCTCTATGGTGGATTACCAAATCTCTAATTTCTTTCATGATGGCACGAGGTATTGTCTTCAGTATCGAGATGCAGAGATGAGGATGACGTTTGACTACATCATTCTCATCCCTGCGTCTCGATTAGAATTTCAGGAAAAATTATCACTTCCAGTATCGCACAGTTTTTTATTATCTATTACGAAAGCCATAATATTAGTCCACCATTTGTTTTCTATGAAAACTGTAATGTACACGTCACAGTTCTCTCGCCGCTATCAGAACCCTACCCCTCGTTGCTGGAGAACTACATAATGGACGATCCCTCCTCCAGCACATTAGTGCCTACGTTACCAAGGAAACTAATGCATGCTGAAGCCGAGTATTTAAGGAAGCCGAACGTATCCGGTGAGGTGACAAACATTTTGGCCGGAGCTGTATATCAATCTCACTTTTAAGGCCAGCTCTTTTTAAAATTTTCAAGGACTCCAACATTAATTCTTCTTTTATGGTTCCGCAAGGTCTTAATCTTTGCTCACTCAATTAATTTCTGCATTATGTTCATAAAATATTTCATATAATGCAGTCTTCATATTTCTCATCTTTAAATCATTTTCATGTTTGAGTAGTGTCTTTGAAGTTTCTCTTTGTTACACTAACATACTCTTTGCCTTTAGAGGTTCTTATTATACAAGGGTATAATGTACACATTTCTCCTCTTCTGTTTACTTATCTTTTTCATTCCTTAAATAACTAAAGATAGTGGACAGTATTTTAGCAACTAGCTTTACATCTGTTGCTCTGGTTAGGTTTCTAATAGTTCTTAGTTTTGTTCCTGCAAATGATATAGAGTATATAATAATAAAAGAATGATATAAAGAAATAGTATTCGCCATCTTGTAAGAGCTAAACATTCGTTAAACTTACTATAACGGCTGCTCCTTAGCAGTCATTATTTTACAGTCGTTGGAGAAGCGATAAACGATCGTTCGTTATCTCACGAACGTTCGCTACTTTAGTTCAGCCTTGCAAAATTTGTTCTATGTACGTTCGATGACGTCATTTGTACCACGTGATTGATCTAAACGATCGCTCGTTCACAAACTTATGTATTCAGCCTTAAGCCCCAGTTTTTATGGTAGAAGTGCTTTCGATTCTTTATTCGAATCCTCCTCAGCTACTATCATATTACAAAATCATAATATTTTATACATTCTATTATTCTGTTAGCGTTCGAAAGAATGTATAAAATATTATGATTTTGTAATGTGATAGTAGCTGAGGAGGATTCGAATAAAGAATCAAAAGTGCTTCTACCATAAAAACTGGTGTATTGTTTTTTGTGAAAGTTCCTGCCTTTGGTGCTAGTATGGATTATTAGGTAAATTTTTTTGTAATCGATGGGATCTTGATCTTGATTATGTTGATTAGTCGCCGGTGCATATTCAGCTATCGACCCCCAATAGACCCCTTGATCATCATTGACCCCTTTTAAAATTTCATCGACCCCGTTGGGAACCCCTGGTCTAAACGGATATTTGATTATACAGTAAGTTTAACGATTTTCCCTAACTGAAATTTTTTTCGTGGTCCCTTCAATTTCAAGTTACAGAGAGTCGACTGTATATGTTTGCTTATAACTTAAGAACTGCTTATTGGATTTGGATAAATTATGTGTTGTTGGATATTGTTTTATTCTGGAGAGGTTTTAGGCTTGGTCCTATCTTAATTGGATTAATACTTTGAAAAAACAAATCAAAATTAACTTCATTAACTTTGTTACTAGATAAGCCATGAGTTATACTTAGTGCTATCTGTATTACTCCTATTGCTATCAAAAGTTACATGAAATTTTTTAAAAGTTATTTTGTGCTTATTTAAAAAATATTGTAATAAATTTCTTATACAGTAAATTAATTGCATTTAAATATTGCTCCAGCTGTGCAATACGCTATAGCTAATAACTACGTATTATATATAAAAAAACCCAAGTCAGTTTATAATAGCATAAGAAGGTACTTTAAGAGGTAGAAAATAAATAGGGCATATGTAAAGTGATACTTAATCTGATAGACAATATTTTAAATTAAAATTTAAAAAATCGTATAAGATAATATTTGGAAATTCAATCTTATGATAATCTATCTTTAAAAATTCAATCTTATGATAATCTATTTTATAGATATGGTCTTTCATAATTTAATTAATGTTAATGTACTAATGAGTCAATGAACCAATAATGATTATTATTTTAGCATTTATTTAAATATTAAAATAAATGCTAAAATAATTACCACTAAACAAATTAAAATAAACAATTTAAAACATCTGTAGTTGCACATCATCTTGATAGAAGGTGATGTATATATCCTGAATATGTTAAAAATATCACAGTAACTTATATCAACAATCAATAAATGGGCATTTTTATTTTTTAACCAGCCATTTTTGATTAAAGTTTACTAATATTTAAATAGCATGTATGTAACATTACATGCAAAAACTATATTAAAAAATAATTTTTGTGTAGTAAAAGAAAAAATGCTTATATTGGAATATGCTATACAAATAGAAATTTTGCTGAAATTTTACTATTAAATGTATTAATAAGACTACACAACTATATCAATATCTTATGCCTACTAACTTAACAAAGAACATTAAAATTATTAATAAAGAATCTTTCAATTTAAACAATTTGAAAGGATTTTGATAATATGAATGTCTCATTTATATATACAGTGGGACTTTATTTAATACCATTTCACTATTACATTCCAAATAAAAACAAAATGGTAACATTCGGGTTTAACTACCGCGCAATTCGATTGTGTCGCGGAAAGCGAGTGCTGCACACATTCAAAAAGGGGATCATTGTTTTTTGGGGAATGATAGATTAAATAAGGGCTTCGATTTTTGGGGTTCAAAAAGATTTCAGAAATCGGTTCTTATGCAGTAACTGAACTCACCCCTATCTTCTTTCACCTCCCTCACTTACTCAGTCTTGTCATTCCTACCTTCGTCCCCTTCTCATTTTAACACCCTCTTCTACAATGTTACACGTTCCTGTAGAATTACATCCTAATCCTTGCATATTTTGCCCGGAAAAATTGTCTGGTTCTAAATGAGACTTAAACCCATGACCCGACGCACAGCAGCACACACAGTATCTAACCATGCTTTGACTACTTGCTAGCAGCAAGTGTTCAGAGGCTATATATAAACAACGATAAGCGCACACAATGCATTACCTCGATTTATAGCATTACATTTATGCAAAAGTTTTTCGATACAACGACTTACAAGCTGTTTTATAACGAGTTTTTGATACGAAATCACACACCAAATCAATGCACCTACCAAATTTAATCTTTATCCACACTAATATTGTTTTATATTAAACTCGATCGAATTATATACTATAAAATTATATGTGAATGCATTGCTAGCAACTCCATCGTCTTAAAATATATATAATTTACTGATACCAAAACAATAAAAAAAAATTACCGGGACGCTCACTAAATTTGCTGTCACTGTTCAAATGCAAGCCAGCTTCTTCCATACAATTCCACAATTAATTCGGAAGTATACTGCCACCAATTGGACAAATTAAGTGATTCCATCAAACAGAAGTGGCCAGAACTGATCAACAGAAAATAATAGTGTTTCATCATGACAATGCCAAACTTCATATAAGTTTGATGACTTGCCATAAACTGTTACAGCTTGGATGGGATGTGTTACCACACGCACCATACTCGCCATATCTGATACCCTCCGATTATTATTTATTCTAGTCTTTACAGAATTTTCTAGAGGGCAAAACAGTTTAAATGAAGATGTCAAAAATCACTTGGTTCAGTTTTTTGTAAGAAAAGATCAGAAATTCTATGAACATGGAATCATGCTACCACCAGGAAGATGTCAACCATATGTTGCATTAAAATGGTCAATATATAATTAAATAAAATATTTATACACTATAAAAAAATTGTTCATTTTTATGAAAAAAAATGAAATTACTTTCCAAACAACCCAATATTATAACAAATAATTATTTTTTACATATCAATCTAATAGCATTATTGGATCTAAATTAATGAAGAATTTATATATAAAATGACTTTTACATCTAAAGTTTCTAATTTATTACTTGTGGTAATTTGCAAGAATTCAATGTACGGCTAAATCTGATATCTACATCATCCTTATATAACCTTGGATCATTCCTGCAAAGAAAAAAAATTTTCAATATTCTATATTTCAAAATTTAAAATAATTAAATTAAATTAATTTTACATTATAATATACAATTTGAATTTGAATATTATATGTTCATAATTATTAGCTTAAATTCTCTAATAATGATATTGTATATAAAATAATATAATTAGAAAATTTGTAATCAGGATCAGATCACTATCAGAATTTCAAAAAAATGTTCTAATATTTTTTTAATTAAAACTTTTTAATTCTGTTTTTTTAATCAGTTCCAAAAATAAATACAAATATTCCCCAATTTAAATATATTTTGTTCCGTAAAATTTGATTTTACATAAAAAAAAAATTTTTTTTTTTCTAGATATAGAATCTAAACATCTATCACATTTTTAAGTTACAAGTATAAATAAATTAGTTTACAATTTTTAAATGTTATAAATTAATATGTTTATACTTGTAACTTACTTACTTATTACTTATTTTTTTATATTGTTTGTGGATCTTAACTATCCTATTTCTGGTATAATGTCATTTCATGCAGTATATATTCCTTTCCATCAGAAAAATATGACACTACAATGTTGTGTAGGTTCAATCACTGCAGTCTATCTTGTAGTAAAACCCAGGAATTTTTAATTCAGAATTTTTCTTAAAAAATTATTTTCTAACTTATGTAAAATTCAATTTATATAAAATTTTAGTCTTAATTATTTGCATAAACAAGGAAATATCTGTTTAAGACATTTCATCATTTATTTCTACTCTAAAGCATAATTCAATACAGTAGGACCTCATTTAAAATGTGAATTCACTTGTTTTGCTAAATTATTAATTAAAAAATTAAAAATTTTTAAATAACAAAATGGAATAAAACCTTATTATCTTACATTTCCCTTCATGACAGAGAGAAATTGAGGTGGAAATCTATAATAATTATATGATTTTAATAAGATAATCATATTTTACATGAGAATTAATTCAAGTATACATTATTCTCTATAATGTATACTTGAAAATACCCAATTAATATATTGTGTATAAACAATATACCGGTATTAATTAGGATAATTATACAGCATATAGAACATTTGAACCCTTAGATTGGCCAGACAGAAATGCTTTGGCTTTCCAATCAGAAGACCCAAGATCAAAATTAGAAATTCACATCTTGGAAAATTTATATGAGATGTCTGAGATGTCCATGCCATTGGTCTCCTTTCTATATAATTCAGCTGACCTTCATGTATACAGCAATATCTTGCATAGTCCAGGCTTCACTATAGTCCAAATTGTAATTGTTAATAAAATTTTTTATTTACTTTATTTTTTTAGAATAAATACGAAATGTAAGTGCACTTGCTACTCGAATAGCCACCATTTGAGGAGCTTAAACAAACAGACAGCTGCTCCAGTGTTGACAAATTTATTTTAATGTTTGTTATAGTGCCTGCCTCTCAAGTGCATACGTGAATTACTCGATCATTTGCATAACTTTTAAATTATAATTCCACATTTGATTGTTTTGTGACTTAAATGTTTTATTAACAATCATGACTGCTAAAAGAAAATGTGAGTCTGGTTCAATGCCAAATTATAACTGTGTGTGTCGTGCCATAATTCAAGTCTGCTTTGAAGTTCTGAAATCAAAAGTTTTCTATTAATGCTGCTGGAATTCATTATTAAGTTCCACAAGTACAGACTTGTCACCTCTGTTTGTTGCTCAAAATCAAACTCATTTGAATTCTGAGCAAGTCGTTTAAGCACTTAGTGAATCATCGCAATCGCATTACATCAGTGTGGCTATATTTAAAGTAGAAAAAACCACTTGCTTATAATATACCACTTAACATATGAGTTCAGAATCGATACAGGACTACGAGCAAAATATTGCTCGTAGTGTTGTATCGATTCTGAACTCATATGTTCAGTGTAGCTAATTCGATAAAAACCCATATGTTTGAATTGACTTTTGTTGCCAGCTACAAAAAACTCGCTATGTTGCTTACCAGCTTGGCTGTTCTCTTACACAGAGTGCCATTCTGGAATGGCGCCGAGTGGCTGACTTGGAGAAAGCAAATGCATTCACCTGCCAGGCAAACCCTCTTTATCTATTTGTCTTTATGGGCTCAGACCCACTTTTTGCCCCCTTCTACTGTCTATTATAAATCTTTTATAAAGATTTTAATGTTTAATGCATAAAGAAATAATTATTATTGTAAGAATTTACGATTTAAAAAATATATGAGCAAATCAAAAATTTCTTGGAATCAATTATAATTTTTCCCATAGATTATGTATCTCTAACAGTCCAGTTTCAATTAGTCCAGTAAAAAAAGAGGAACCAATTAACCGGACTACGCAAGGTATTGCTGTATTGATAACTTCTGATAAGCCTTGGAGTGTACAATTGCTTAATGATTAGTAAATGACTGAGAAATGGCATTAAAAAAACTAATCATAGATATAATATCTGTAAATTGTAAGATGACTTTTATTAAAAAATAATTTTCTTTACTCATAAGGCATGATATACAACTGTTATGTAATATTTTACAATTAAAGTTTATAATTAAATTATACTTTTATTTCAATTCATTCCATTATCAATGGCAGATCAAGATCAACAAGTTCTAGTACTCTGATAGATTCTGTCAATGCAACTTGATCATGTTGCATGTTTATACTATTTAAAGAATCTAGTTTATTAAAATTGTTAGAAAATTTCATTAATGATTCTGTGATGAATCTTTTAATGTAGAAAAAGAAACAACTGATATGACATTTTTAACTTTTGAGGAACAGGATCAAACACACAGAATCACAAAAAAGAAAAGATCTTTTTTATGAAAATAATGAAGAAAATCATTCATTTTCAATGTGAGAAAATTTAATTTTTAATTCATTTAATGTTATTTGTAACAGCATGATAACAAAACTTGCTCACAGAAATAAAATATATAATGATAATAAGAAAATTTTAAAATATTGTATTCATTGATTTGAGCTTATCTAATCTAGAAAAAAGAATTATATGGAAAAATTGAAAGATCTATATGAACGATATAGATATTATTCATTTTGATTATAAATTGAAAAAGTTTCTACTTTTTTTAAAAAATAAAGATAAATTTCACCATAAAAGTATGGTATATCATGCTGCAAAAGAAATATCAAACTTTTCCAAATGTAGAAACAGTCAAAAAAAATTTGACTATTTCTATTCCAAATTCATTGGAAGAAAGATCTCTGTCTTAAAAAAGGGTAAAAACTACTTAAGAAATACAATGTCAAAAGAAAGATTAAACAATATGGTGCTATTGTATAATATATATTATTGTATATATGATAATCACCAAGGATTATTAAATAGCATTGATACTTCAAAAATAATTGATGAATTTATTAAAGAAAAATCAAGGAAAAAATTTATTTAAATTTTTACTCCAACTTAAATAAAATATTTATTTAAAATATTTTCTTTTTTCTTAAAATATTTTATTATGCAAATAAAAAATTTTTCTTTAATACTTACATAGCTCACATAATAGGAAAAGATTTTTAATCAATTAAAACATTTTTGGCCTATCTTAGAGGTCAACATATATTAAGATAGGCCAAAAACGATTTAATTGATTAAAAAACTTTTCCTGTTATATGAGCTATGTAAGTATTAAAGATTATTGATAAAAATAGGAAGTGCTAAAAAGCTATAAAAAATTTTTCTTTTTAATTTTAAATTATAAAAAAATATTGCAACTGATTTAAAAAAAAAACTAATTGCAATGTTTTGAAATAAATATTAAATCACATATGCATATTTACTGTTTTGCTATAATGAAGACCTAGTTCTTTTTGTAGCATATATGTATGTAAACACTTTCTTTTAGCGGCCCCATATATTTTACCACCAGGGCCTTGGTATTCCATTGTTGTCCATTATTGAACAATATAATAATATTTAAATGAGAAAAATTATCAAATACAATCTTTTCCAATACCAAAATCTAGAAATGTAACCATGACTTATATCACTAGGTCAATGGGAATTTTGGTTTTAGTTAATGCTGTTTCAATTAAATCATAATTTTTAGTAACCTAACTCTGATGTTAAACCTAATGAGGACCTACTAGGATATTTAAATAATTATGTATATTCCAAATTATAAACTGGAACTTTATATTAAATATATAAAGCTTAATTTATATTTTGAAACTTAATTCAATTCTATTTCAGCTTTATTGAAACTATCAAAGTTTCAAAATATTATTAAAAGAATACTGAAAATAAACAAAAAAATTTTAATATTATAACTAAAACTTCAAGAAAGATGCAATAAGCATATCTGTATATTTATTTATTACTAAAAAATTATAAATGTAATATATATATACCATATATTAAATACTGTATTAGCTCCAGAAAGAATTGTGATTGTTGGTGTTATAGTAACCAAATAAATATCCTGATAGCATTTCACATTTCTTTTATCAAACAATTATTAAGAAAATTAATTCTTTATATTTTTTTAATTTTAGTTATTTTAAAATAGATACAAAGAATGTACATTCTTTTGTATTAGTTAATGCTGTTTCAATTAAATCATAATTTTTAGTAACCTAACTCTGATGTTAAACGAGGACCTACTGATCAAAAGAAATACTTAAGAAGCACAAACTACTGTGTACAATTTTTGGTTGTCTATCGCTCCTTTTTGTTCCAGCGCCCCCTTCGAGAACGAGAATGCTCCCTGGGAGCGATATTGCCCACATTGAGAATCGGTGCAGTATATGATCATCTTTGTATAAAGCATAAGATGAACAATTGTTAAGATTAATCTTGATATAGTATCAAATAGCCTACTGTGTACAATTTTTGGTTGTCTATCGCCCCTTTTTGTTCCAGCGCCCCCTTCGAGAATGAGAATGCTCCCTGGGGGCGATATTGCCCACATTGAGAATCGGTGCAGTATGTGATCATCTTTGTATAAAGCATAAGATGAACAATTGTTAAGATTAATCCTGATATAGTATCAAATAGTGACTAAATAAGAGAGTGTCATGTTTTGAAGTATATAATATCTTATGTTCATATTCTATAATTTTTTAATAATATGGAATATTATTTTGGTTATTTTGATAAAAACGATTGATACTATAATCAATCTTTCATCTCCTGTTTTGATTTGAAATAAAATCTCAATTTACACTTTTAATTGTACAGTGGTACTTCGATATGCGTCCGCTTTGGAATAAGTCCAACTTGGTATACATCCTGTTTGGAAGCGAAAAATTTTGCTTAGTATACGACGTTTATTTGGAATACGACCAACTCATGTTAGAACTTGTATGAGTCTGTTGTGTTCTCTTAAAAATGCATTCCATGTATAAAAATTATAACAAGTTGTAATAGCATTGTCTGGAATGACTAGATAATGTCATATTTCCAAAACATCCTGAGGAGAAAGCAGAAGCAAAGTTCTTTGGACAAATTTTTAGTAAAAATCAAACCTGATGACTTAACAAGGTCTAAGTAGGGAAAAGAGAGAGAAAATAGAAAAAGAAAAAAACACCAGAATTTCAAATTCCTTAAGTTTTATTAGAATTCCTTCCAAACAATAACATCTCCTCCTCCTCCTCCCTTTTCAGCAGCATCCTAGTAAGCATTCAACTCTTCTCAGCAAGGTGCTGAGGTTAAATTTTCATTTATTTCATCCACTGTAATTGCTTTTGTATTTATGTATTTTAGTATTAAGCAGTGTTTAAATTATTTTATACAACCCCATCAATGTATAATATGCCAATAACAATAGGATTTTTTTTATGGGAACGGATTAATCATTTTCCCTTTATTTCTTATGGGAAAAATTTGTTTGGTATACGTCCTGTTTGGTATAAGTCCAAAGATCTGGAATGGATTAAGGACATATACTGAGGTACCACTGTATAATCAAAACAATCTTCAAATTATTAGAACATAGGTATTTGAATTTGAAAACATTTATTATGTACTTTTTAATATATTTGATATGAAAAATTAAATAATTATGATAAAATGTTATTGCAAATACTGTATTTAATTTTTCAAATTATTGATTGTGGGAGTAACAGTTCTTGTTCAACTATGATAAGAATACTGTCCACTGAGAAACAATTCCAATCATGTAAGCCAGGTTGCAGAGTTGGAGATTTTTGGGTGGAGTTGGAGTTGGAATTTCAAACTGCCCAGAGTCGGGAATCGGAATCAGACCTTACAAATTTTAGGGAATCAGAGTTGGATTTTTTTAAAAGGTGGAGTCTGAATTGGATCATTTACCATCCGATTCTGCAATCCTGGGTTGCAGAGTTGGAGGTTTTTGGATGGAGTTGGAGTCGGAGTCAACTTTGGGGTAACTTTTAAACTGTCGGGAGTCAGATCTTACAAATTTTAGGGAGTCGGATTTTTTTTAAAAGGTGGAGTCAGAGTCAGATCATTTGCCATCCAACACATGCAACCCTGATGTAAGCTGTATTTGTCTTTAATTAATAACTTCTGAAACTACTGTAGGTTGGTACATTTTTTGAAATTCAGAGGGAATGTCTTTAATATAATATGAACATTATATTGTATTCAATATTTCAGTCAGTTATGAATGATGATGATGATAATGCCATTGCAATTGATTTTGGTAACATAAATTTAAATCATTTCAAAATGATGATTTATACATATAGAATTAGTTCTTTAAAAATTGCTATAATATCGGTTTTATATAACATTTCTATTTAGTAGATGCTTCTTATGTTAGTGTTTTTATTAGTGTTACAGGTATTATATACAGATCACTACCAATATTTATTTATTACACTCTAGTTTATTGTAATAAAATTAACAAAAACAAAAATACAAGAATCAGACACAGAAAGGATGCTTTTTCTATATCAGGCAATTTGTCAGGGATTCAACCATTTGTCAAAAGCATTGACCGATCCTGGAATTTATTAATGCCATTGTCATCGTAAAAATCATTTGTATGTATATTAATCATTTAATACATGCTTAATGTGCTACATTGGTTGGTGTTAGATACGACCATGCATTCTATGCATTGTTATATAAACATTTCGATTTAACACATTAATCTCCTCGTATTAGCCATAAAATTAGAGTTTACCAAGCTTATAAAATCAAATTTATTATTACAAATTTGATTACATAGCACTCAAAAACTTTTTAATTTGTATACTCTAACTTTGCATTTCACTTGGAATTTTCATAATTAAAATTTAATTTTATTAACTTGAAATATGAATATAATGATTAAGCTTGTAATATACTTAAACATACAGTAATATACTTAAACATAACATAAAATGATATTATATCAAATATTATTACTGTACTGTATATTAATTTTATTAACTTGAAATATGAATATAATGATTAAGCTTGTAATATACTTAAACATAACATAAAATAATATTATATCAAATATTATTACTATACTGTGTAATATATATATATATATATTACAAATATGATCACTTTCTGTGGTTTAATCTGTAACCAACAACAGTCTGCAGCAATTTTTTGAGGTTTGAAAATTTGATAACTATTCATCAAATTGGTAATCATGGTAATCAGTTCTCGCTGGTATTGCCTGTGAACAGTCAGCCCCAAAGATCCAATACAAATCGAGCACTACATTATTTGGCTCTTAATTTCTAGTAATTATAATAGAGACCAACCACCATTAGCCCAGAAAATCATTTTAGCACATAATATTCTCTGCTATGGACAGATATTAGTATAAAAGAGGCTGGCCCTTAAGCTCTTGTATTTATAGACAAGAAGAAATACAGATACTCCTCACTTAATGACCAAGTTCCGTTCTCGTGACAGTCAGTAAGCGAGTAATTTGATCGTATATATTTAGAACAAATTACTCGCTTAAGTTTGCATGGCTGTAAAGATATTTATATCTTAATTATGTACAAAGTATTTTTATTCATCAGATCTTTGGAATTACAAGTGCAGGGAATTACATGCAATAGAAATCATAAGCAATGCATATGGAAGAAAACTAAATTTCTGTGAAAAAAGTAACCTCAGATGTAAATTTGAGTAGTCATTAAACAGATAGGTCGTTAAATGAGTGTACCTGTAATGAAATTTAAAATAATTTTGTTTATGATTTTTATATTATGTTTTGATATTTTTAAAAATAAATGGGAACAAAATATATATAATTATTTTCAAGGTAAAGTTTTTAAATATTTTGCCTAATACATAAATAGCTATAATTCCTACATTTTTAACCAACTGTTCAAAATTAAATTCAACCTTTATTTAAATATTTTGAACTATGTTAAAACAAAAAATAAAATATTTACACAGATGTATAAGTAGCCATTGAGCCTCTCATAAATTTTCTACTATAGTTAATTTTTTTAAGTAAAATTGAATGTTAACAGAAGCTCGTTGATATTAGAGAATTTAAAAATCATTAAAAATATAATTAATTTGTTTAAATTCCCCATAACAATGAATTGTTAACAGAAAAAAAATTTTAAATTCTTTTTAATGGTTAACAATAACCATTAAAGAGAATTCAAATTTTTTTACTAATATAATTTTTCAGTTAGTTGAACAATTTATTTTTTAATCTCACTTTTACTTTTAAAATTATTCTAATAAACAATTTAGAAATTTAAAACTTACCACAGCAAGAAATTTAAAAATATATAAAGTTAGCATTTTTCATAAAAGATTTTTGCATTTGAATACCTGAAATTAATCCTTGAACAAGGAATATTTTTAAGAAATGCTTTCAAGCATGAATTTTCCTTCTCTCTGCTGTACATCTATGCATTCCAATTAAATTGAATGCTTTTTTCAAAAACTCTTTGTTTGTGTACAGCTACAGCTATTAAGTTAAATCTGATGATATTTTTGTTATTGCAAAAAATAATAGCTTCTTTAATATTAAAAAAAATTGAAAACTTATGGTTAGAAATAATTATTTTAGTTATAGAAGTACTTATTTTTGTCTACTTTCCGAATAAAACAGGTTTATAAAGCTGTTATGCTGTGTCTCTGCCCCCTAATAATAACTGAACTAATTGCAAATTTTCATGAAATTATATACAATTCCCCTATGCTGAATCATTTGATCTTTATAACAACAGATTCTCAAACATCATAATAATTTGATGCTTAAAAAACTTGTGATATATTCTTAAATACTGTATATAATATTTTGAACTAATTAATGGATTTTTTAATGAAAATTTTAACAGGAAAGTCAAACCATAGAAGCTAATCTTTATGTTACATCACTCATGTAAGTACAGCTATTTAAAAATGGCAGATATTCAGATTTTTGTCGTTTCACCATAACTGTCGAATTATTTGATTGATTTTTGTGAAATTCGATTGAACAATAAAAATTAGTCGTGAAATACGATTGATTAACTCTAGCATCAGACATTTTCAGGTTTATCGCTGTTTAAAGGCGATATAGATATGAGATTCATAAGATTCAAACTGGAGTCATCCTTCAGATTTATATATTTTAATTGCGCAATTTTTATAATTCCAGAATGGAAGAGGAGATTAATTCTTATAGAACTGCTTAATTCGTAAATTTTGGAGCCGAATTGAATCTAATTCTCCCTCTGGAAAATTTTTATAATTCCAGAATGGAAGAGGAGATTAATTCTTATAGAACTGCTTAATTCGTAAATTATGGAGCCTAATTGAATCTAATTCTCCCTCTGGAAAATTTACAGTATATGAAGAGGATCGATCTCAATCTCATGATCAGGCTGATCGTGAATATGACTTTCAACTGTGTGTTATTTTTGTTATCAGTCATAAAAGATGTAAAATATCATTGAATTTTTAAAGATAAAATTATTCTTTTATAGTTTATTATTTCAAGAAAAGTATTTGAACACATTGTTTGATCATTTAATGTATAAAGAAACGATTATGATCTGCAATACTTAAAACTGTATATTTATTCTTACTGTCAAAATTTATTTTAATAATAATAATAATTATTTTTGGTATATTGGCTGTTATTAAGCATGTTTCAAATTCAGTTTTTATTATATACTGTAATAAATTTATGATGATCTAATTAACAATTTTTTAATTAATTTTACATAGTATTCAGAATCGAATCCAAGAGTTTATGGCTGTTGCAGCAACTTCTTCGATGTGGCTGGCGAATAAAAATGATATTTGTTTCCATATTTTTGCATTTCCATGAATAGATTCGATGACAGAAAGGTGTCCTTTCTTACTTATCATTGCTTTCCACCATAATTGTATGATTAAGCTAGTAATGTGTTTCTCAAAACAGTTGAGAAGTCGTCTTAGTTTAATCGGAAGTAGATTACCATAAAAGAAGACTTTGACTTTAGTTGCATGTTTTTTATTGAAAACTACGTTCCACCAAATTTGTACGGTTAGTGAAGCAAACTCGAATCTCATATCTCTAACGAATATTTGCAATCGCTTTCTATATTGATACCCATTATAAATTCCAGATTTTCTTGTCAAAAATTTTTCCAGATAAAGATTCGTGCGGTTTGCATTGGATATAGTTGAAGGAAGAGGCATTATAGATTTTCCAGCGTACGATTGAATTACTGATGATAATATGTGTGGTTCTTTTATTACAGCCTCCTCTTTCATTACAACCTCTTGCTGATCATCATCACTTTCGATTTCTAATACAATTTCCGTATTTTCTTCTAATACTTCATAGGGAAGATACTTTTCTTCACTTTCAACATCCAGTTCATTCTCGTGTTTTAGTTTCTGCCTCTCCAGAGATTTACGAATATTAGTTTGTATAATAACAGCAGCCATCTCTTTTTTTAAATTATTCAAGATGATATTCAGTCTTCTGCGAATAATGAATCCGTAAACGTAGCGTGTTTTCTTGATTTCGGTGGAAAATTTAACTGAAATATGTAATCTATCTCTAACAGTCCCCCACCAAGCTTGTATCGTCAGAACAGCAACTTCTATATGTAAATGCTTTAAACAGTTTTTCATTATTCTCCTCTGGGGCACATTAAACATTTTCATATTTTCTTTAGTCATGTCGGAAATTTCTTGTAGGTATTCAGTCATATGAAAAGCTGATTTCCATAAATCACTAATTTCATGATCGATTTTATCTATTTCCAATGGAGATTCGGGAATTGCAAATACTTTACAATCTTCTCTGATCATTTGTGCAGTGTTAGACAAAGTCAGTTCGCATAAGAAAGATTTTTCCAATGTGTATTCTGCAGAGTCTATTATAACGCCTATTATTGTGACATATTCTAGATCTTTTTCGGTGATTTCTTCGGCATTCTCCGTAAAAAGATACAAATAATCATTTTGAATAACAGTCTTTGGAACCTTAATCATCAAATTAATTTTTTTCTGCTTCATTTCGCTCTGTGCAAGATATTTTCTTATGGCGCTCTGTATTGTAATGGTAGACATTAGTTGTTTTTTCATCAATTTTCTCTGCAGATTTCCTCTGCAAGCGCTTTGCATCTTATAAACTGCAGTTTTCATGTTGATGCGTATGCTAATACAAATTTTCATACGCCTCTTCTGTTGAAGATGATTTTGAACCATGGCTACTTTCTTCATTTTTTGTTTGAAACTGCTCTTCCACCACTGTTGTAATATGCTGCTAGCACAATTTTCTTTAGTGTAAACCAAAAGTTTTCTTACTCTGAAGCGAATTAAGGAGCCAAAAACAAAAGTTTCTTCGTAAGAAATGTCCGATTTGTCCATAGAAATTTTCCACCAGATCTGAATGGTCAAAGCTTCGAAATCTTTATGGATATTGTGTAGATACTTTAATAATTTTATTCTAAATGCTCTACCTCGTTTATTAATTTTTTGGTTTAACTTGACAAGAGATTTTTCTATTGAACGTGTGATTTCGTAAGCGATTTTCCAGCTTTCATGTGTTGCACCAATTCTAATTTTCTGTTTTTCGCTTTTCATCGTTCTTTTGATGATCTTTTTTGGTTTTAATTTTTCTTTCTCCATTCGTTTCCATTCTCTTTTCCACCATTTATGGACAGTTATGGCAGCCAGTTCTTGAAGAAAATTCTTAAGCAATGCAGTTGTTTTCAAACGAATCATTTGACCAAAGTCGAAAGATTTCTTAATCGTTGGATTTTCGCTATTTTTTAACATGATTTTCCACCATGTTTGTATAACGGTGGCTAGGAAGTCGACATACAGTGTAGTCATAAATGCTTTCAGATGTCTTCGATAATTCGCATTCCTCTTCCTAGCTTCTCTTAGTAAGAATATGCTTCTCTGCTCTATGATTTCGCTCATTTTGAATGCATTCATCCAAATTTTGTGCAAATCTGTATCGTTTGTCTTACTTGCGTTTCGATACGAGATTGAAACCTTTATATCATGCGACAGATGTATCTTTTTGTCTTGTTTAGGTTCTATGGTCTCACGTTTTTCCAAATTGATCTTTTCTTTGCTATCTGTTGCCAATTTATAAGGCCATTTTAGCCAGTCATCATCCATATCTTGTATTTTTTTGTGTATACTTTTGCCAGAAGAATGTCTTTCATATTTATTATTTATTTCGTTCTCATTCGTGGTATTTTTCAAATTTTCACTCAGTAAACCCTCTGATATCTTTCTAAATCTTTTGATGGGTACATATTTTCTTTCCAGTTTTTTATCTGTTACACAGTTTGATCTACGCAAGTTCTTTAAAAATTCTGTTGCTCGGTTTAATGGAGATAATTTCTTATCTGCAATTTTAGTTTTGGAACATTTTCCAGTGTTTTTTGCGAGAAATTCCGAAAGAAAGTTCTTGCTGTCTTTATATTCCATGATAAAAATTCGGCGAGATCTTTAATAATGGATCTTCCTTCTCCTGGTTTTAAAATTCAGAGGGTTAGACAATAAGAACTCTAAGAATTCTAACAATATATAAATAATCGGCCAAGTATTTTGATAGTCACGTAAACAATAATCAATATTTATTGATCATTCAAACTTCTGAGATACTCTCAAACTAATTATTGAATTTTTATTGAATTTAACAGTAAAGTAAGCATTAAATGCAAAATATTCTTGATTAAATAATTTCATTGCATATCAGGTTAGGTTTGGTTAAGCTGCCATATTGTACGAGGGATATATTAGGCGGCGGCCATTTATAGAGCCCATCAAAGGCTAGCCATTACCCATGATGGTCAACCGGATGGTTGAAAAATGGGATTCAACGAGCCAGGCCCGGGTTCCTGAAAAACTGGAGGTGTGGAACTCGGATCCTCCAGGGTGATAAGCCAAAGATTTATCACGCGGCCAGGGCCGGATTTATCAATAGGCCGACTAGGCCGCATCCTAGGGCCCCGCAATTCTAAGGGCCCTACTATCAATCAATTTTCAACTTTTATAAACTTTTAATAAGAAAAAATGGATTACCAATAGGCCGACTAGGCCACGTCCTAGGGGCCCCAGAACTATCAGATTTTCAACTTTTATAAACTTTTAATAAGAAAAAATGGGTTTTTATTAGTGCAGCTAGAAAGTAAAATTTTAAAGGTTCCTCGTTTTTATTAAAGTGCTAGATAGAAAGTAAAATTTTAAAGGTTCCTTCGTTATAAGGAGCCTTTAAAATTAGATGTAGCTGATTTGAATTTTTAGGATTATAAGGAGCCTTTAAAATTAAACGTAGCTGATTTGAATTTTTAGGTACAGCCTTTAAAATTAGATGTAGCTGATTTGAATTTTTAGGGGCCCCAAAACCTTGCTCGTCCTAGGGCCCTTAAAAATGGAAATCAGGCTCTGTACGCGGCCATCAGGTCGTCATTGCAAATCAATTAATAATGATTCCTTAATAACTTAAATATAATAAAAATCTCAGATAATATTTAGAAGAAATTCCATTGAAGATGATTTTCATCTTAAACAGCGAACGTGTTTGGATAGTAGGCAATTAATTTTTTATAATCAGTGTTATACCAACTATCATCAACAGTATTATTAGTTAACATTATTTTTATGGAAAATGAAATTTCAACTTATGAAGATAATCCAGGAACGAATTAAATAAGAATTAAGTTGCATACATTGTGTACCAATTCTATAATTCTGTTTCCATAACAGAACATGCGAGCATTGTTATTTATAACTTAAACATGAGATTTAATATTTTTCGGATGCTTAAACATATTAATTTGTATTGATTTATCACAGAATTGTTTTGAATCACTAATGGCCGGTTTCACCAACAAAGTTCAAATTCAGGTTCATCTAACCTCCGATCAAACTGATCCATAGTACTGAACCAGAGTTCAGCTGAAATGCGTTACACCAAGCAAGTTCAGGTTCAGTTCAGTAGAACTCTGTAAAGATTTGTAAAAGGTAACCCTATTGGTCAATTGAAAACACGTGACTGTTTTCCCATATTGCATAGCGCAAGCACATGGTCGTTTCATTCGGAAAGACAAATATGGCGAACGTTGAAATCGTAAATAAAGAAAATCGCAGTCAGAATTTTGCTCTTAATATTTGTTTACTCCTCACTTCTGTTTCGAGAAATGTCAAGAACAAATCGTCCATTTCACCATCGCTGTCCGCCATGTTGGATAAACTGAGTTAATGTAGCTTGAACGGTCGAGAGTGGCGGTTCAGTTTAATCTCGGACTAAACTATCGATCAAACGTGAACGACGTTGGTGAAACGAAAAATGACCTTGACTGCCCATTTGAACTCTGTTCTAATTTGAACTTCGTTGGTGAAACCGGGCGTAAATGTGGTATTCAAAAAATAGATTTTTAGACCAGACAAAATTTATTCTGTAAAAATGGTATAAATATCACAAAACTGTGTACGAATATTGATAATTTCACAATGACATTATAAATACTAAGCCTATAAATACGAATAATATCTTCTCGATTTTATTCTGGAATGAAGAACTGCTGCATTCTTTATATTTATCTTCAGGAACACTGAGTGGAGATTCACTTTCTGTAACGAAATTTCATTCATTCATTACTGCGTTAAGGATAAGTTAAAATTAATTACAAAACTTACCACAGAATTCACGACCGCAAGTATAATTTTGAGGACATTGACTACATTTGTCTCCCTTCTTATATGGAGACATATTCAAATCCGGCATCCTATTGCAAATACATTTTAAGTAGGGATGGAACCATAGTTTCCAATAATCGCAAACCATTATATACTTACGGTGGATAGTAATTGCAGATTATCAAAAAGCTGCGTCCATTTGGGTCACACATTGATCTTGAGCAACCTATGGAATGTGCTTCAGACCATATCATCTGTATATATATACAATCCCGATTCGGTTTAATCGAATTGCGAAGAATTATACAAATTTTGTACGTCTTACCAGTTTAAATCTATTACAAGGTAGACGACATTTATTGGTGGTGTAATTATAAAATGATTTTTCAGAAGACCACTGACGTATTGCATCTTCGTAGTTGCCAGTATAGTTATAGAAAGCTCTGTTTTGACTAAAGATATTTCCGCATTCCGGAAAGCCAAATTTGTTTTCGCAATTATCGCCCCAATCTTTAGCGATCTTGGCCAATGCATCGTTCCATACCTGAATAAAAAATGTCAAGAAAGCTCTGTTTTGACTAAAGATATTTCCGCATTCCGGAAAGCCAAATTTGTTTTCGCAGTTATCGCCCCAATCTTTAGCGATCTTGGCCAATGCATCATTCCATACCTGAATAAAAAATGTCAATTTTTTTTTTAATCCATTAGAAATTTCTTGTACGAAAATAGCAGAAACACGACTTACCAGATTCAACATGTTAGAAGCAGCAGGTAATGGATAGAGAAGGAATCTGTTTAATCGATGTATGTCCACGATATTTTTCTCTTCCTCTGGAGTAAATCCACTGTACTTGAAGGAATAAGCTCTCTTTGTACGGTTAAGTGCTGTTCCGATGTTTCTCTCGAAAGCGTCATTTATTGGAATTTTCAGGCAGACCAGACATAACAAACACAACATGCAATGCAGCACATTCATCTTTAGAAGTAGCTAATATTTGTTTACGACTATTGAAGATTATTTTGAAACGTTAAGAAATTTTTTCGTTAGAATTCTTTCAAATGTGGAATACGTTAAAATGGAACATACGCTATAAAATTTTCGAAAGCGAAATTTTTTTCTCGAATTATATTTACGACCAAAGAGTAGATGCCAAGTCGCAATCGTGAATCTACCATACTAGCGACAAAAACTTTTTGTTTAAAATGACTGAAAACATTCTGAAAATCATTTAAATTTTTAAATTTTCGCGCAAAATGTTGAAGATCTACGACAATGTAAATTAGTACTGAATTGTGCATAAACAAGCGATTAATGCGTTAATTTTTGGCACAGTTTGCATAAATAATTCTGTAAAACTTACTCCTGAACCTTAAAATATATGCATGCGTGACATTTTTTTCTTATTAATTTAGCGTGAATTATAATTTATAGAAATGCCGAATAATACTTCTATTATTCAATTACTCGAGGACTAGATAGATTAATCTGAATTTCACTGAAGTAAAAGCAATTCACTCTGTGAAGCGCAAATTTGCGACACTCGCTGGCGTTCTCTAGAAAGACTACGCGACAAAATTCAGTCGCTGTTTCTAGCGACGTGGTTCTTTCCTTAACTGCGTTTCATACCTAGATTAAAAAAAATAAATTTAAAAACGAAAACAGTAAAATTGAATAGTTTTACAAGTTAAATTTTTATTAAATCAACATTAAATTTATCCTATTAAAGTATTCTGGCAATATCATGACAATTTTTTCTCGAAATTTTCGATAATAAATTGAAAACGTAATATATTTTATTGTTTATACTTCTAAAACCAACTGGATGGATTGCTCAATGTTAAAAAAACGAAGCTGTCCACTACATTACCCCATCACTAACATGGCGGACGCGAACGTAAATTCGACAATATAGTAAATTGAACTTTGTTTTGGTGGCTATCCCATTTATGTTGTGTGATGCTCACATCCTAATAATTAATAAAATGATTGTAGTACCCCAATAACAGTATTGTAACAATTGATCCCATCACTTCAGCGGCTTCCGGTGAGTTCCAAATCTCAACAGACTAATCAGTGATGAGTGATCAGAACCAATCAGCAAGGAACTTGTCTGATTAACTCAACACTGATTGGCTTGATCACTCATCACTGAATAGTTTGGAACTCGCCCTTCATTTTTATTGACAACTGGCCATTAGCAGTCCATATATATTTCTAAAACTATTATATGATTTGAAAGATGAATGAGAGTTTATTAACTTATACTCTTTTCAAAGAAAGATGACCTGCCTTATATGGTAAAGAGCATATGAATTGCAAAGGTCAAGTCATCCAATAGAATAGTACGATTTTCTGTTTCGTTCATCCAATAGCAGTTTACCTTTTATCATCGTTAACAATTTGAAATGTTTATTAACTTTTAAAAATTTGTCGAATTAATACTTCATATCGTGGCGGACGCGAACGTAAATTCGACAATATAGTAAATTGAACTTTGTTTTGGTGGCTAGACGTAACCGAAAACATATATTAAATAAAACAACTCTATTAAAATTTATATTTAAGGATTAATTTTACAGATCACAAAATCCCGAAATAAGAATGCTCAACTGGTTTGTGCGATTTTTCCAGGAACGTATCTACCTTGTAAATCGAGGGCTGAGTGTACTTTATTTTATCATCTTAATTTTAAAACCTACAATGATGGATTACTTATTACAAAATTTACTTATTTCAAGCAAATATTTCATATAAAAGTTTAGATAATGCCTACCTTTAGTTTTCAATGTAAAAGATAAAGATTAGCTCAAATCAAGTAAGAAAACTTGTTTAATTATAAAATGTATACATAACAGGAGCACTTTCAATTCAGAGAAGTTAAAATCTTGAAATTTTCAGAATTTATTGCATTTTTTTGCTCTTTTTCTAACAATGTAAGCATTTTTTTAGAATTTTTTTTTCACAACTTTTCATTCTATATTGAGATTGATGAAAACATGATTTTTTTTATATGAAATATTAGCTATATCAATGAAATAGTAGACATTTTTAGATAGTGACATGTCCTCTGCCAAAATGAGCCATAAATGAAGAAATCTGATCAAAATTTTCAGAAATTATTTATAAAAAAACCAACTGTTATGTAACTTTTGTTGAATGAAGTTGTCATATAATTATTAAAAAAATTTTTTAAATTCCAAAAATAACAATCTTTGAAAAAGGTACACAACTAAAAGCTACTTTTAGAGATAAAAGTAAAGAATTTGCTTCTTTATATTAAGCCCTTATAGTGCCTCATGAATAAAAGAAAAATCATAACAGTCCTTCATGAGACATCAACCCAAAAAAGCAGTAGTAGTTCTAAAGTGCTGAAGATTGATTTACACTAACCTCAAACCCATAACAGTGTCCTAAGTGACACATTCATGCATCCTCCATGACTATTTTATATCTGTAGGTCCATTAGTGCTCTCAGAATACCCATCATTGCTGATGAGCCCAACCAGATCCTGTTCTTTTAAAGGAACAGTTCCTGAAGAATTGGTCATACAGACTTAATATTAGGATCCAAGAGATAAAAGATATAAAGGATCCGAAAGTAGAGTATAACTCTAATTGAAAGCACACTCCTATTTGAAGGCTACTATGCCAAGAAAGAAGAATAGAACTTACAAATTTAGTCTTCTTACTAGCATCAAAAATACCAGCAGACAGCCCAGAAAAAGAACTAATTGGGAAATGTGTTCCAATTTCTGAAAACTACTAGTAACACAATTTTCACTTTAGCCCTAAAAGATGGATCACTCAAAGAAAAATATTTGTTTTTAAAAATCATGTAGGTCTAAAAACTGGCAGAAGAAAAATGGTCACCAACTCATTATTCTCCAACACAAGTGGAAGGCTAAATATGATGAGATTTAATCTGGTGCCTCAAAGGGATCATTCATGATATTACCTTTCTGGTTCTACTCAAACCAAAATGTGAGCCATCAGCATGCTATCTCACATTTTGGTTTGAGTAGAACCAGAACTCCTTTAGCCAAAGGAATGAACTCCTTACCCACGTTACTCCTCTCTATGATGAGGATACAGAGGTAGAATTATAGAGGATTTACTTCTGATATGTACTTTGTCTAAAAATAACTAAGCTAAAAATAGTAAATATAGTATAACATGATATTTGGCTAAAATTATATCCTGTATCTTGACATATAGAGAGATATAACATTGATATCTGGTCTAGTAAAAAGAAATCCATTATTTTTTCCAATAGATGGCTTTAATAAATTGTATCTCGTGCTCTAAAAGTCTGATTGGTTTACACTAGATGGCATTAGAAAGCTGACATTTCGTTACTAAAAATCTTATTTGACAGTTTTGTGAATGGTTGAATCAGTTTTGTTTGAGCTCACATCAAATATGGACACCAGCAAAGAGAAAATACGCTATATTTTACAGTTTTTCTTCAATAAAGGTGAAAACGCAAGCCAGGCGGCTGCTATATTTTACAGTTTTTCTTCAATAAAGGTGAAAATGCAAGCCAGGCGGCTGAAATGTGAATAGTGTTTATGGTTCTGATACTGTAACAGCCAATCAAGCGCAGTTTTGGTTTCATCAGTTCCATTCCGGTAATTTTGATGTCAAAGATGCACCATGCTCTGGAAGGACAATTGTCGAAAATGTGGATAAAATCATCGAAATAGCCAAGTCCGACCGTCATATAAGCACTGTTTCTATTGCCCAGGAGCTAAACATTGCACAAAAAAACCGTTTGGAATCATTTGGAAAAGGCTGGATACAAAAAGAAGCTGGATGTATGGGTGCCACACGAGTTAACGCAAAAAAACCTCATGGACCGAATTTCCATCTGTGAATCGCTGCTGAATCGCAACAAAGTCGACCCATTTCTGAAGAGGATGGTGACTGGCGATGAAAAGTGGATCACTTACGACAACGTCAAACAAAAACGGTCGTGGTCGAAGCGCGGTGAGCCGGCGCAAACGGTGGCCAAGCTAGGATTGACGGCCAGGAAGGTTTTGCTGTGCGTTTGGTGGGATTGGCAAGGAATCATATACTATGAGCTGCTCCCCTA
>AYEL01079933.1:0-70657 GCA_000484575.1 Olivierus martensii | reverse complement strand
AAAAAATTGCAATTTGAGTTCTTTAAAGTCAACCGTGTAATAATGAATGAGAGTTAGCTCTATTTTCAATTTGTCTTATTTCATTTTCTCAACAGAAAAGAAAACGATTTCATTGTTATTTCCTATCAAGTAATAAAAATATGAATTATGTTCATTATTATAATGTTTTTTTATCAATTAAATCAACAATATTTATATTCACAGTATTACCATAAATACAAAATAAAAAAAAAATAACTAGGACCTGTTATTTATTTTGCAAAGTAGGCTTTTGTGGCATTTAGAATTACACAAAATGTTATTCTTTTTATACAAACATAATTCAAATACACAATGCTTCGTGCATTTAACACGTATTTAGCCTATGTACATACTTCAACTGGCACAGATTGCGGCCTTCCTCAATGAGATTTGTTTATTCTTGTGAATATTCTCTAAAGAAAGAAAATTCTGCTGACAAATATCGAAAACTGAGTGGGAATACATTAAATACGAAGACTTTTGTTTTAACTGTTGGACACTTTGGGTTTTGACTAGGAAATCTAGAAATTCTGGACTTTGAATAGGAAATGTTCAGTATTTCGAGTTTGGTTTAGGAAATACTAAAACGTCCAACAAGTGTTAGGACGTTCTCGTTTTGACTGGGAAATTCTAGTCCTTCCTGAATTTGGGTTTGTCCCATAACATATATACAAATTGTAAAATGTTTAAACAGATTTACATTGATTTAAATGAAAGTAATTTTATTTGGACAAATTAAACAACAATTAAATACATCAGAAGATATTTAAGTTTACACGCACGAAATCGTTCCAAACGTTTGGCATTTTTATTTGCAAATTCTTCTATGAGTAGATTGATATTGTTTTTTAGCTGTCGCATTCTATGGATAGCTAAACCTGCTAATTGCACTTGCGTCATTAAACAAATGATTACATTCTAACAAATGATACGCCTAATTTGATTTATTTGTTCTATGTATAAGATTTTAAACTTGTGTCGTATAGATGTATATAGCTTAGTTTGTGATAGTTTGCCACTTTCGAGAGCTCCGCATTAGATGTACTATAGCGTTTTAATCGAATAATCGCTGCATTCGGAGACATAAAAAATGTACCGTATTACTTCGAATTTAAGCCGCACTTTTTATTCGGATTTTTAAGACGTAAAATTTCGGTGCGGCTTAAATTCAAAGCGAATACTTTAACATCTTATTTCTCCCGAGCTCCCACTCTCCAACGTTCGGGCTTTTGCTTTACGCTCTATGTATGCGCATAGTATTACGATCGTTGATTACAATTTATTCGGTAGCTTATTATGTATATTAGTACCTATTTAAGTAAATAAAAATGTTTCTTATTTTTTAATACTTATTATAAAATCATTTTTATTTTTTCCAATTTTGAAATCCTACTGCGACTTAAATTCGAAGTAATACGGTATGTGAAAACAATACATAAATTGTAAATTAGTGCTAATTAAGTTTCAGAGTTCCAGCTAACAAATGCCAACGTCTACGTTAAATAGATTTAACTGTTCCGCGTTAAAATCGAGGTTATTTGGGAATAATTGTTTGGGCTTTAGAGATATTTTTTCAGGGTGAGTTGGGGCCCCAAGAAGCTCGGGGCCCCCCGCACTGTGGGGTCTGCTGACCATCAGCTACGCCACTGTTTGTACCTGTAATCAAACATAGATATATGGCATAATGAAAATTTTGCAACTAAACAGTTACATTAAATTAAAACAAATATAATATTTTTATCTAAACACACTGTTTATCTAAGTTATCAAATCTACAGTGTTTGCTTTAAACCAAATGAACCAAATAAACTTGTCAAATTTAACCCTTGAGAGACACAACAAAAATTTTAATTCGAAATAATTTTAGAATAATTATACAAATTCCCTTGAAGTTTGGAATGTAAGTTTGCTTTAAATTTTATATCTAAAAAACAGTAGTGCCAATTTTACTTATCTTTCACAACCTTTTAATAGTTTCTTATTGAAATTATATTTTGATTTGCATTATTTCAGTATGTAATATGTTTTCTATGAATGCATTCCCAACTTAAGATGGGATCCAAGGGCATTAATTCTAATTAAATTAATATCAATTTTTGTTAGAATTTCAAAAATTCATATTTAAAATGATTATTTTTGATTATTAAAATAATCTAAAATAAAATTTTCCCGATATGATCTAAAATTGAAATTAGATCATTCCAAATCAAATGATATCCAAAGTTACTGATAATTGCTCTAGTCATTTTCAAGAAGAATAAATAAATAAATTTAATTTTTAGTAAATCAGTGACTAAAACTACTAGAGCAAACATAAATATTAACTATTAAGTTCTTTAGAAATCAAATACTTTATTGTCTGAAATATTTTTAATGCAATTTGCATCTTCTTCAGCTTCTAATATATATGAATATGTGCTGAAGAAAATGCCAAGCACATTGAAAACATTTCAGAAAATAAAATATTGACTACTAAAAGGTTTAATAATTAATATTTGTGTTAAATTTAATTTCTTTTATTTTTATTATTCTATCAGTGAAAAACAATTACATAGCTATCTAAAAGTAAAAAAAATTTAATACAAAATTTCATATAAATGTTAATAAAAATTAAAAACATTTGAAAAACATTTATATATGACTTAGGAGCTATCTTCAATTACCATTCTGGAACTGTTGATGTGATATAAGTAATTTATAAGCTTTAGATATCAAATAATAAATAAAATTATGAATTATTAGAAATTTGGAATAATAATATACTCTAACAGTATGTTTATTCTATTGTAAATTCAAAGTCCAATAAGCTAGTTTGGACTTTGTTTTATATTAATTTCGGACCTAGTTGTTAATTTAGTAAACTTTATTTTTTTTTTAATTGTCAAAATTGCTTAATTATCTTTATAAAAGAATTATAATGTTATTTAGCCTGCTATTCAAATGTTTAAATTTATTTTGGATTTATTTATTTAATAATTTGTTCAAAGTTATATGAAACATATACAGTTATTAATGCTACAAGCAATGTTATATGAAAAATGAATTAAAGTTTTTTCCTTTAAACAATTATGTAATAACTTTATCTTATTTTTTTTTTTTTTAATTTATATTCAATATTAATAAATACCAAATAATATTGATAATTATTTAAGTAATTAGAATTCAGTGGTTTGCTATGATACAGCTAATTTTTCTTAATTTGTTAAATACTTGTTAATATTGATAGAATCACTTGAAAGTTATAAATATTCATGATAGCATATGAATATATCTCTATGAATAAATCTGAAAAATTTATTCATAGAGAGAAGCTGTGCAACAAGAGTATTTCAACATATCAGTCTTAAATTTGAGAACATGACTTCAATAATACACAATTATATTTGATAAAAATCAGAATCTTTTTATAATTTTATAAATTTAACCAATTAATCCATTAAATTTTTCACTAAAGATGGTATATCAATTAATCAGAATTTGCAATCATGGTTAAAAATTAAATTGATTTCAAAGTAATTTTAAAATTTATAAAACCTTATTGATAATTTATTATTAATAAAATGAAATACTTGTTAATCTAATAATAAAATCTATTTACTGTAAATTCCTGATAAATTACAAATCTAATAATAATCTAAAATGTTATTTACTTAGTAATATAAATAAATGAAGTTATATGCTAATTAGAAATTTTAATAATGGTTTCTTTTTAAATTAATCTTATAAAGCAAAGTTTTTGACCATATAGTTTCATATAGAATAATGTTTTTGATCATACATTCAATATCACCTTTAATGCCAACATTCTGTTCACTCTAAAGAATACACATTCTAAAAATGTTGCAATTTCGTAAGCTTAAAAAACATGTATTCTTTAAGCTTAAGGGAATAATTGAGCTGAAGATAACTGAATGTATAGTAAAAAGTATTACTCTATATCAAGAGTATCAAACTTAGTTCTTGGTATAGAACTATTTAACCATTTAACAAATACTGCATATTGAGAGGCCCACTTAAGAAACAAAGCAAAGTTGAGACCATTTTAATAGTTTTTGATGTACTGAAGAGGGTATGGAAGTACCAAAAACATTATACTTCAATTTTAAATAAAATATATTTTTGTTTTTGTGAAAACAAACTATTGCTGCTCAATTAAGGGCTAGTTTATAAAATATGAATTGAGAGGACCATCTCTAAACATTCAACTGGTTGCATTCCCAATTGCTTATACTTTACAAAAATAACTATTTTATAAAAGAATAAAATTTTAAAAATTTAGATAAAAATTTAGATACATTCTAAATGTATCTAAATTTTTAAAATTTAGATTTAATTTAATTTTTATAATAAATTAAAGAGGTTTATTATATTTACAAATTTTATAAAATAGTCAAAATATAAAATATGTGATTGTTAAAAATGTTTATGGCAGAGAAGTAAGCCTCAATTGAAGAGTGCTGAGGGCTGCATGAAGCTCTCAAGTTTGACATGCCTCTATGTTAATAAATTATTTATTTGCCTTCAGTAAGATTGGTGTGTCTTTTTATAGCATTACTGTATAAAACAAGTTTGTGGAGTTTAATAGTTTTCTTTCAAGTATAATATCATAAAAGTAATTTTTATTTTCTTTTTAACTTTTAAAGATTGTTTTAAATCCTAGAAACAGAAATAATCAGATATAAAAACTAATTTAAACTGTTTACAAAAGAAAAATGCCATATCAAAAATCTTAGAGCATAATAATAAAAATTTTAATGTTGCACAAATTAAAAAATTTCAAAATGTATAAGTTATATAAAAATATTTTAAGAAAAATATAATAATTTATCCATTTTCAGCTATAAATCAACCATCTCAGAACTAAAGGTATATCCAAAAATAAACAGATTGGTAGAAAAATTTCTTACAATAGTTTCAAATAATGCTGTCATTGAAAAAGAAAATTGATCTTGAGCCTAACATCAGCTGACTAAAAGGAATTAATCACCATGTACTATTGATTCATATTTATAGCATTGTGCCTTTGTTATGAAGATATTTTCTCAAAAATAATGAATTTATAATTGCAAATTAACATTTATTTTGCTTCCATTTTAGCAGTCCTCAAAATTACAATGTTCTTAATTACAATATTGTAATTATATATTACAATATATAATTACAATATATGTTATAATTAAGTTATGGATTAAAAATTTTTAAGAAATAACTACTGCCTCAAAACAAAATCTGCAAATAAAATATATACTATTAAAATTCCAACAAACATAGAATGAATATGCCAAGATTTTTTCTCAGAAGCAGTTAGTAATCAGTTAGATGTTTTAGTATTTTAGACTTTTCAAAGGTGCCATATGTTGATTATTACATAAGGATTTATCATTTAACTGAAACAGAACATAAAAATTTAAATGATATCCAGCATTCTTAAAATATTATAAGTAATAGGAAATTTTCAGTCCTGAATGCAGCAATATATCATAACAATGGACACTATGTTACTGATATAATTTTTAATGCAGACATGATTAAATATTTTTCTATGCCAAATAATTTAAGTGTGAAAAAAGATTGCAATTTTATTTGTAATTTGCAGTTATTTTTTTAATATAAATCTTCCAAATACACAAAACTTTATTTTTCATCAATTATCTTCTTATTAATGGAAAAATTATTTTTCTATAGTTTGTCAACTTTTAATTTTTGTACATAATCCAACATCTAATTATTTATTTTCTATCAAAAGGGTAGATGTTATTAATCATATGATTTTTTGGCTAGATCCTCTATAATTTAATAAAGTAAATAAAATTCTCATTTCAATGTTTAAAATATTTTCTGATGATAATTTATGTGCTATTATATACATATGTTATAATATCAGATCTCAAAATCCTTTAATCATTTATCAAATAATTGTTAATCATGTGAAAATAAAATGAGAAACACCATATTAGAAAATTATCTTTATTAATACTCTATATTCAATATTTTATTTTAATAATGTTCATGCTAATATGTAAAAAATTTTTAATATTTGGATAGTAGAATATCTTGCAATGTGATATAAAAAAAATTGACAGAACACTGAAGCAAATTTACACGTCTTTTAACTTAATAATTTTTAGTTGGGAAAAGTATAAAGTCAAATCATCTAATCAACATGAGCCAGCATGAGATTAATAAATTGAGTCAAACTAGCTCTGAAAAATCCAAAGATATATGACGCAGGAAGTGATTTTGTATTCTTCAGATCAAAAATAAGTATTTTTCATATATAGCTGAGACTTATAAATTGCAATAATGTAGAGCAATATCATCATCCTGAATGAAATTGTTTTTGAACAATAGTTTATTAATATATATTATATATATATATATCAATTGAAGAAGCAAAGTTTCAATGAGATATTTCATAGAATATTGATTGATAACACTATTCTAAGCTAATATTTAGCCTACCATATAGGAATGACTTAAAAGACATATACAGTGGACTCACATTTTTACAAACCTGCAATTTACAAACTGCACGTTTTTACAAACTATTTAGTTAGTGCCAAAAAGTCTCTAATGTTAATGCCATTCTCATTTACAAACTTTTTTGGGATTCATACGAGTTCATAAAATTGAGAGTCCACTGTATTATGCATAAATAATTTGTTTTTTTAATTTGGAATTTATCTATTTTTAGAATAATGAAGAAGTACAGTTAATAATAAACTTATATAAAATAACCTAATACAATGTTTGCATATCATAACAATGACAAATTAGAAAAAGTAAAAAAACTGTTTATTGCAAAAATATTTGTTAACAAGTATATAAGTTAATTTATCAAAAATATCATATAAAATGAAATATTTTTATTTATTTTTTATATACATATGATGTTTACAATATGTATTTTTAAATTTCTATAAATTTTTGTCAAAATTACTCATTAATTAATCTAACAAAAAATTAATATAATAAATATTAAAGTCATTGAACATACCTTACAGAATGTGGCATTGTAACTGAAGATGCATCACTCATAGTACTATGGAACAAATCGTTAAAATGGACATTGTCAATACACTGTAAAAAATAAAATAAAAAAAATTTTAGAATTTATAATTGTTAAAATTAAAATTAATTTTATCTCTATTATTTCAAAAATAAATGAACAACACCATTTATAAAATCAATTCTCATTCAAACTTTCACAAAATCATTTTTTTTTTTGTTAAAAATGCCATATTAATCAAAAATATATTGCAATTTGCATTGCATTAGCAATTTTTGTATTTTTTTCACATAAATTCAGTCAGAAATAAAAGAAACTATTTAATTCAGAAAGTATTTATTAAAAATTTTGCTTTTACTTATTACTGTTAAAAACCATAACATAAAAGGATTATGTAGATCAATTTAATAACTATAATTAAAATTGTTATGAATTCTAAAATACTTGATATCCAATGATAATATAATTAGAAAAGTTAGAAAAACTGTTCTTTAAAATTATAATTTGTTGAAGTTTTTTATCTTGATTCCAAAACTATCCTGAACTGCTAAACATTTTATTTTTAATAATTATATTCTAATTATTATTGTTCTGTGTTTATTCTATTTTACAAATTTTCCATTCATATTCTAAAAAAAAATATAAAAATTTCAAAAATCATAGACAAAATAATTTTTTTTTTTGCTTTTCTGATCTTTTTGGTTTGAAAAATGCAGAAAAAAAATATATAAAATTTCTCTTCAGCTTTCAATCAAACACATTTTAAATACCAAAATTCAAATTTTACAATTATAAAGCATCTGTAGCCATTGAATAATCTCTGAATACAAATTATACACTTTAGAATAAAATACATAACTATTTCTCTTCAGATTTAATTGAAAATATTTCATAACAAATGTCTATGAAAACAGAAAATATATGAGAAAAAAGTTTAGCAAAATACACTTAGAAACCATTTCAAATTAATAAAATTAACAAAAAATTTTTTCCAGGTTAGTATTGTTATATTAATATCAATAATAATAAAATAACCACTATTAAGGTTGGTTAAATAAAATATTTATTTAATAAGTAAATATTATGTTCTTAGACAAAATAAACAATCAGCTATTTTTGATAACTGATTATATAATTTAAAGATTTGTTCAAATTCCATTATAAGCATATTTTATGTTATTTAAACACAAAATTAACTTTCAATCTGAGTTTTCCTGGTTAAATATGATTTCAGTATTTTCTTCTGTAAAAAATATTTTTTTTTACAAACAATAACCATTTTTGATGTATTTATATAATATAATAGATAATCTAGTAATGTAGTTGGGCCCTACGGTATTTCTTTGATAAATTATACTTTAGGTGCATACAGTGATACACTAAAAATATATTTCATCATAATAGGCTTTTGTCAACATTTGTAACAAGCCTACATAACACATTTGTCATAAAAAGCTCACATACCACATCTTCCAATATTTGAATAAAATTGGAAGATATCATATAGAAGACGACTAGTTTCTCATCAAGAATTTGTCTCTCTCCCAGAATAATTAACATTAGTTTATCAAAAAAATCTATTATTAGATCATTGCTTTAGATCTTATTCCTATTTATGTATTTATTTTATTCTAACCCAATAGTTTACATTGACCATATTAAATAGGCAATGAAACCATTTCAAAGAATTTTACAGCTTGCAATAAAAATTTGTAGTTTTTTTTAACAACAATATTAGCATTAATAAATTATAAGAATAAAAAGGTAATCAAAATTTTGACACAATCTATTAATGAAAACAAATATCTTGTTAATGATCACAAAACTGTTAGTTATAACATTTTAATAGTTCTAAAATTATTGTGTGTATATAAAAATTTGCAAATTAATTCTCACAAAACTAGTGAATCTAAATTATTCTAAATGTTTGAATCATTTTAATAAGAAAAATTGAGGAAGAGAAATAATTCTTAAGAAAGAGATTTCCACGAGTTAAAATCATCAGAAACATGAATTAAGTACATCAGGAAAATGAAAACATCATCAAAAATAAAGAAAAAAGAAAATGACAGCTGTATACACAAAAGTAATACAGATGACTGGATATAAAAAATAAATGCTAACTGGATTAAACATGCAAATTTTTAATTTTTTTACGTAATTATAATGCATAACGAAATGCATGTATTATTTTCACGTAACACAAACGACGTATACACAACGTTACATCTTTATTTAACATATCATAAATCAAATACAAAACGAAACGCAATTTCCAAGACACTTCGACCTTCCTGTGTTTACGTCATCTCTGCGAGATATCTTAAAGACATTTTCGAAATTTTATATATATATATACATATTTCCCCCATCTTAATTGCAGTGATCCAGGTTGTCCGATCACATGACATTTGACATTAAGCTCAGGCGATGCCATCATCCGAACTCATTTAGAGCGTAGATGGCCGGATTTTTTACACGAGAAACAGATGCCGATGTAAAGGATTTTAGTGTTCCTGAAGTGTCTTTTTTTCGAGCATAAACACCATATGTGTCAAGGGAGAGATGGCAGAAACGTCGAAGGTCGGATGTCGGAGATTTCTACCGTCCTCACCTGACTGATGTCGCTGGTCCAGGCTGCTTTTTCCTGCATTGTGGGTGCTACTAAATGGATTGTGACCGGTGGACCGCTCTTAAAATCGACGATGATCTTAAAGTCTAATCCGCCATAGTCCTTCTGGGCGCCGGTAGATGTTGCGCTACTCGCGTCGCTCATCCCGCTGCTCTGGCTGGAAGCGGAACTCACTGAGCCCTCTGTTGGTCAAAAATAAAAATAAAAATTATCAAAATCGATCCGAAATTCAAAAAAACAGCAAAAAAATTTTCCTATCGACCATGTATATTATAAAAATATATTTTAAAAAATACAAAAATAACTAAATTTATATATATATAAAAAAAGAGAGATTCGGATATACAAATTCGATCATTGGCTAATTTCGTTGCAATGTTCTTAGCGTGCGCTTTATTGAGCTGAAGTTTTCTTCTTCCAAAAACAAAATTTTTCCAGCTGTATCAAACACATGCCCTCTTTGTTATATCAAAAAGTGCTAAATTGATAGCATAACAGTAAAAAAAATAGATAAAAATGTATTCTATGAGTTAAAAGATATATATATAAGTTATATATATAAAATGTCATGCCATGTAAAAAATGCAAGCATGCCTATAGTTTCAGAAGCTATTTATGCATGCCTTAAAATTTTTAATAAAGGAAAGGTATGGTGAAAGACAAAATTAGCTTCTGCAAGTGATTAAAAAATTTCAAAAAATTGATATATATATATATTATATATACAGATATATAATATATATATATATGTATTTATTTAAACATACATTGCAAAAAGGGAACGCAAGCTGAATAATGAAAAAACATTCGAAAAAATTTCTCCATGAGCATAGTTACCGTAATAACAACTCGCCTTTAAACAGCTGTATTCCTTTGAATGCGTTATATTTCAGCCAATTCTCTACTCTGTGCTTACCTCCATCGTCCACGGTAAATTGAAACTGTTCGTTTGGTTCCTCTATGAGCGTGGCATCTGCTAGAGGTATCTTGCCAATGTTCTGTCAAAAGAGAATCGTGTCAGTGGTATTTGCAGATAGTTGCATGCCTTCTTGATGAATACATTTACCTCCACAAGATGGAGTTTTCCAGCTGAAGTTCGAGTACATAGGAGCATGTGATTAGTGAAAAGGTAGCATTGTCTAACTAGTTCCTTATCACCTCTCAGGTTACTGATTCTTGAACGTTGACCTTTCGTTTTATCGCTGCTTACGATCTGTATTACACTTCCTACCGTCCAAAAAAAATGGAAAAAATACAAATTAAAATAGAGTAAAAATTTAAATCTAAAAATGTAAATATTTAAAAATTTATATTCCTCAAATTTTGATAAATATGTAGTATTTTCTTTTTAAATTTGAAAGTAAAGTTTGTTTATAAATAGTATAATATATTAATAAGTTGAAATTCTTTACCAGAGATGGCGCCACTATTATAATTTATAGTTGTGAAACAAAATTTCTTAATTATTTAAATAAATTATTATTATCTTCAATTCTAAGAAAAACGATGGTAATTAAACCTATTAATATTTTAAAGTAATTAATACTTGCGAATATTAAAAAGTTTTCTTTGTTTCGTGGATAATATAATAAAATAAGGCTTATTAATTTGTTTAATTATATTTTTAAATGGTTAATATTCTTACCTTGCCGCACGAAAACTTGATTAACATCTAGAAGAATATCGCATCCTCCGATAATTATCCTCTCGATAGCTAAATTCTTTCGGATGTTTTCTGTTTCGCTCACTTCATCGTGCATTTGCTGTTAAAACCAGGCATAATAATAAACATTTCTTTCGAAAATATTCCTCGTTCGTAGAGTTTAAAAAACTTACTCTAGATAGCTCTTCCAGTTTAACTCTGGCAACTTCTAAACTCTTTCTTTCCACGTGATTATGAGGAGTATGAGCGAGGAGTTCGTGTAAGAGAACAATGTACCTAGGGATCTAAAAATTTATAAATTTATTAAATTTAATAAAATCATGTTCTCGTCTTCGTAAACCATACATATTTTTTGCAGATTTATTCAAACTTGCTTGATGCATCGGATAGGTTAGAAAATTCTCCAACGTTCGTCCCTGCAATGTCGACTTCTCCTCAAGACGCTGGAGTATTGCAGCGAATTTCTCCCTCTGTTTGCATTCAGCTAGTACTTGTAGGCTGTAATGATGATTTCGAACGTATTCCTGATATATTGTGAGCATGGGTAGGAGCATGTCAAACAGATCACCTAAAAAAAATTAATATTTTTGTTCATGAGTTTGGAAGAGACGTAAAAACTGCTAAGTAAGCAAACCATTATGCTATTAAATACAAAATTTCTTTTTAATACTCGCCTAAAACTAGTGTTGGCCAACTCTCCATTCTGGCAGTTAATCCTTTGATAAAAATTTGGTGGAGGAACATGACAGTTTCGCTTTTAAAAAGAAAGAAATATAAAATATTGACTTAGTATCTAATCTTCTATATGCGTAGAGTGTAATTCCGATGGGGTTTACTCTCATTTATCGATCTTTAAACTGTCAAAATGCACAAATTTATCACGAAATACTTTCAAATATATTGTTATTTATTTATCTATCAAAAAACTGTATTAAAATTTTGAATATAGAAACAGCATAATGATGTTTTCATCGGCGATACGTTTACCTTGATTTTTTTTTTCCTCGGATAAAAGTACCTTTTAATAAATTTTAACAATAAAATTTGCATTAATTACGCAACTTTATCTGTGTAATTCGATTTAACGTATAGTCTAGAAACAAAAAAAAAATAAATTTAAATTATTAATTTTATCGCTATTATTATTTTATCCGAATAATTTAGCCTAATACTGTTAAGTCTTTTTATTGATCGCAAAATTCCATTCGTGCTGACTTCATAGTTTAGTTACTGCTATAAATTTTCAACTTATTTTATTTTATTTTTTTCTTTTCTTAATTTTAGAACTGTTTTATTTTAAAAATAGAGGTAAATTGCATGTATTTTTTTTTTCGTATTAAAAATTACTACAACTTAAAATATTCTCCTACGAGAAATTACTGAATTATAAATAAATAAATAAATAATGTAAACGTGTGACAGATGCAGTTTCACAGACTTTTGACTAAAGATAACTGCAATCTGGAAAAAAATTTCTGGGTTTCATCGCTCATAAATAATGCTCCAAGCATAAATCATATGATTTGGACTACAATTTATTTTTCTTTTCGGTATAATATAGTTTATCTGATTCACCTTCTTCATCAATTGAGAAATATCCTTCGTTTTCAGATTTCTGTAACAATTTATTCTTATTTTCTAGGAAAAAAATAATAATAATAAAATTTTCACCGTTTAATCAAACTTTGTACGAGTTTTCTTTTAATTCTCTCTCTCTATCTATGTCTGAAAGATCAGACAGAGAGAAAGAAAACATTCTACAATTTTTTTTTGGCTATCATAAAATACTTTTAATGCGAAACAAATCTCATTACTAGGCCATTAAAAACAAAGCATTCGTGAAATTTTAATAACAGTAATTATAAAGGATAAAACATGTTTAAAATTTCATCAGAAGAAGGACGATGAACGTCTGAAAAATATATTATTCAATTAATTTAATCTTGACTATTGCTTATTTTTTCCCCCTCTAACTGAATTTTATTTGGTATTAATGATATTCTTTACGGATAGAAAATAAGCTTATAAACATCATCATCTAATAATAAAAATAGTGCAATACTTATATTTTTCTCATTAAATCAATGATATATATATATATATCCCCGGAGGAGAAAGAGCATATATAAGCAATAATTGTGATCTGAATACGGAAAAAACTAATAAAATTTCGCCTTTATGATATTCTCGAGAGTCCAATTATCGATAATCATTAACGGAATCTACGATTTTAAATCAACAAAGTTTGGAAAACAATAACAGTCAAACGAATAACAAAATCTAACGAAAAAAAGATAATTCTTGCATATAATTGAATATTTTCGAAATATTTACGATAGTCGAGATTAAAAAATCCACTTAAAATATTAAATTTTGAAATAGAATTTCTTACCCATTAAGGAATATGGAATTGACTTCATCGTGTGTGCATGGTGGTTTTTGTGAACTTGCTGCCATTTTGAATGGTCTCAAGAAACATGACACTACTAATTGAAGTTGTTCCACGTATTCTTCTTCGGATTCGACCATTTTAAACACTAAACTGTATAAAAAAAATCGTCGAATAAATAAAAAGATTTAGCATTGTTCCACGTATTCTTCTTCGGATTCGACCATTTTAAACACTAAACTGTATAAAAAAAAATCGTCGAATAAATAAAAAGATTTAGCATTCGACATTAATCAGAGAAGCTATTTAAAGAACGACATGATATCATAAGATATCACAGAAGCAATTACAGTAGTGTAATTGCAGAGAGGGGGAGAAAATGCAATGGATTGTAGTATACATAAATCACACTACTCGTTTCCTAGATTCATCGTCTTTTTTTTTTGTGAATTTATTTACCTGTTTCTTTTTCTCATAGCTTCTGCGTGAGGTGAGTTGATATATTCTGCAACTATTTGTTTCCACCTTCTTCGACATAACCAACCTCTAAAGAAGCTCTGAACCTGAAGAAATCCAATAAAATTACTGTACAATCAAGGAAAAAAACTGAACTTCAAAACAAACAAGAAAAAGAAACAAGAAGATGAAAGTTAATTAAAAAAAAATCGAAAGTTATCTCAAGGGTGTTGATAATTAGAATATTTTAAAGAATATCGAATTTTTACATCGTAGATATTTGATATTTTACCTTTTTTATTTTACGTATTTCTTCGCTGTCTTCCTCTTCTGACTTGCTTGGAGTCATTCGCCATTCTCTCTTCAACTGACATAGCTTTGGGGAAATTACAGATAATTAGAATTTTTATAACACTTTTTCTTTATTAATTTATTTAAGATTATAAATATTTCTTTAATTATAATTTTAAATAAAAAGAAAAAAAAAATGTCTAAACTTTAAAACAGTTTATTGGTTTGGCTATTAATAAACAAATCGCTTTAATTCTCTCTCATTGGATAATTTTAAAAAATGATATTTTTCTAATTGGCTAAGTTTTCTAATTTTACTTATTAGAGGCGGAGTCATAAAGAAATTAAAATAATAATAATTTTTTTTTATTGGTTAATCTGAAATGGTTTCTTCTCAGATTGATTAAATTTCAAATTTATATTTTTAAAGTACGTTTGTTTTTAATTATTCATTAATTCTATGATTAAATTACATCAATTTTCTTCGAGCTGGAAACTTTATAAACACTTATAAATAAATAGCCTTAAGATATTTAATCTAATAAACATAATATATGATATATCTATAGAAACACTAATATTTTCCATAAACTCACGTATTTAATAACATTTTAATATAAAAATAATATAAAATTATAATAAATTCGTATAATTGTTATCTTCTATTATCATTGCATTATCTAGCATAAACAGATTAATATTTAATTAGATTTATCTTTAAAAAAACTGGTAGAATAGTTTAGTTTTTTTTTTAGGTATAATATTTCAACAAAATTTATATTTTGTGATAAAATTTAAGCTATTTAATGTTTACAGTGATCGAAATCTATAAAATATAGTGGAATGTCATTTAAAACTATTTGTTTTTTATTTTTATTTTATTTTTTAATCTTTGGAAAGCATTCTGTCCTTAAGCTATTACTCTATTCGATTTTACTCTTATGTATACAGATTTAAAGCTTGTATGTAGAAGTAAATTATGTTTGTTTAGTCTCTTGTGTAGCTACTACTTACAAGAAAACGTATCAACAATGTAATCAAGCTTAAGTTTATAAATAACATCTGCTACATTGATATGTAATACTATTATTAAGGTTATTGCCATCAAAAAATGATTGATTAATCGATTATGACCAATAGAAACGAAATAATATAGCCTTCATACATATATAAGTTTATATATATAGCATACATAACTAAACATAACTACGTATTTACGTATAGTTAAATTATTGAAAATATTTCTTATAATCAATCAGACATAAAGATAAAATCGATTTTTATCTAATCGAATTAATTTTTCCCCCTCCAATAAAATCAATTTTCGCTCTTTATAAATTAATCTGAAAAATTGACCAATAGGTTGAACAAATATTAGACTGCTTATCACTTATTGGATGAATTATACATAAACTTTAAGTTGCTTCAATTCGTGTTTAGTGCAGTAGGTTAATGTTAATTAATCGAGTCAATTTAATTATATCGATTAATCAATTACCTTATAGTTAATTAGACGCAAATATATTTTTTATGAGTAAAAATTTATTGCTTTTTCGCTCTTTATCAGTTAACGTTTTCTGTTAAATTGACCAATAAGATGAATAGAATGAATGAATAATTTACTATTAATCATTCATTGGATGAATTCAAACTAATCTGAAGTGTTACTTTAATTCAGATGTTGTTTATGTTAATATGTGAAATATGATTATTTTAATTGCCTTGAATCCATAAATTAAGTTTTACTTACTGTTTAAAATAACTAAATTTGAAAATTTAAGTAAAGTTCAAAATATATAAACCAAAACAAGCGTTCTTTAATGGTTGTAAAATAAATCTGAGAAAATTCCATTTCTAAACATTAAAACAGATTCCTATTCAAAAAATTTTTTTCAAGACTCGAATCAATGTTTGATTCTGCATTTTATTTAAAAATTTTGATTCTAAAATTGTAAAAACTATCGCGATTGGATAATAATATAAGTTACACGAGAAGGAATCGACTCCGTTTATTGGACTATATCGATTTTTTTAAAGTTAATATTCAAGTTCAACACCTGATACTCTGGAAATCTGTTATTTAAATTTGGCATATTGAATTATCATTTTGTTTATTTCTATTACTTTTTTTTTCTCTTACTTCTGCACGGAGTTTTTTGATTTCCATACTCAATTCTTCGCATTGCTGAGCATATTGCCATTTTGCAGTTTTCTCACTTTCTACAATCTGTACTAAATGAAGGTGTTTTTGTTCTAGTTCTTCTTTCTGCAGAACGACTTTGCTGAAACTGTAAGTAATAAAGAAGAAAATAAACAATTAATTAATTAAAATATTTTTTTCTACAAAACGATTTTGTAAAAGTGATAAATTAGATTTTAAACACGATTAAAATGTAATAATAATGATGGTAAATAATAATTAACATTGCGGTGTTTATATCATTAATAAAACAAAAAGCATTCAAGTTATTGTATCAATTAACAGGAGAATTTTGTTCCCATAACTCTCAATGTTGCAGAACATATTAATTATACAATATGTTTCAACAGATGGTGATAATGCAATTGGATGAAAGATAATAAAGATTCCATTAAAGTATAGACCGAAATTCTGCTGATACAGTAAGTACTTGTTTACTTGCTATCTTTTAGACAATATCGTGTTAATCTTGTCACATATCTTTATGTTTAGTGCTTGAAAGCATCATTATTTTCTTTAGAGTTTTAACATTGACATGCTTTGAGTTAATCCTTTTTGGTAAGCTTTTATATATACATATATTTTAAAATTTAAACTACTTCACGACAATATTTTAAAATAAGAACGTTCATTGGTCGAATTCAAAGAAGTAAATCTTATTTTAAACACAATTAGGGCGTGGCCTTACAGAATTTAAAATTAACTCTTTTATTGGTTGTTAATTCGACTTTTCTTCTCCGATTGGATAATTTTTTTTTTTCTTTTTAGTTTATTGTTGTATACATCTAAAACTTGCCTTTTAAAGTCATTTTTACTGAGTGTTGGCGAATATGTTGCATGTTTACTTACTAAGATTAATTTTTAATGATATATCAGTTTTAATAACTGCTAAGATAAGTGAACAAATATAATTAAAAAACTAATTTTCTCGAAACGTGTCCATCTACATAATCTTATTCCTTTGAGATAATTAAATCGTGAGGTAAAAGATCTGCAATTAGGTTTCAATTAAACAGTAAAATAAAACACTAATAATTATAATGAATTTTATTAGAGTTTAATTGCGTCTTACCTAGCTGCTTCTATAGCCTGAATCCAATTGTTGCACTCAGCTTCAGTTTCTGCCTTCAGATCATATTGTCTAGAACCTTCCCGACGATACGTAATTGCAAAACAATACTAGAGAGTAAAATTAAACAAAATTATTAAGAAAATATCAATCAAAAACTTTTAATTTAGAACAGCCTGCAAGTTCTGTACGATTAAGTGCATTACAAAGTTTATGATACCAGAATTATGACCCCAAACAAAGCAGGTTACTAGCTAAGTATACACTTCCTTATAGCATGCATTTATAGCGATTTTCTTCATAAAACTCCACACTCTTGTACTAACTTCTTGACCGTCTATATAATGGAGCTTCTGAGAATCGTTTGACCTTCTAGCATATTCTTCTCTTTTTATGTACAACGAATAAAGTAACTTAGGATGTTCATAGTCTCCACCAAGTTTTAATTCGTCTTGTTTCTGTAACGTATCGTCCTTCTAAATGTTTATTATTATCGCTTTTACTCTTAATTTAAAAATGTTTATGGTTTCTCTAAAACTTTTTTCTTTATTTAAATATTTATAACGATAATTATTATAGTTTTACTTTACAAAACAATATTTAATAAAATGTTTAAAGTAAGAACTAAGTTTGAATTGATCTCAGTTGCTAGAATTTATAATTCTTCCAAATTTTAATATTTTCAAGTTTTCTAAAGTTCTAAGAAACTTGAATTTCTCTTAGTTTTAAATGGAGGAAGTAAGGTTAATTAGAGAAACTGAGAACATATTAAATCGACACATTAAAAGGTCATAAGTCTCTTTATTTTTAACAAACTCATTAACGATATTTTGATAGGTTACGGACCGAGAATAAGGTTGAAATTTTAACGTAATTAGATATCTTAAGTCTAAAAAAAATATATCATTCGATCGATAACGATAAAAATGCGATCAAAATTTCGTTTCTGAAGTAGAAATTTCAATCGAGAAGTTGAGAAATGAATTTTATATACCGAAATTTTAATTAAAGATCCGAAAAAAATCACGATTTAACCCAGAAATTAGAGATTAATATTTTATAAATTTCACCAGACATTTTGATAAATTTCATCATATTTACAGACAAATGAGGCATTGTATAAATGAAAAAAAAAAAAACGAATTTTTGCTTGTAAAATTATGTTCGCGTGTAGTTTTACACTTAAAACAACAAAAAAAAAATTGAAAAAAATTAATTTAACACTGAAACCTTCAATCAATCAACTCTACAAAAATAAAAAGTCTACGTGGATTTGTTTATAGTTTAAAGTAAAAATACAAAAACTTGTTTTTAAATTATTTTCCAATTTTAAGAGTTTGTTACATCCTTAAAAATTCAATAAATATCTCACACAGAGATTGAAACATTCTTAAGACTTAAAAAAAAAAAAAAAAACGAAAATATGGAGGACTATTCATATCTTAAATCATTAATTCACTCATGTCAAAACCAACCTTCTAAATCATCAAATTTATAAGCATACTCGTTCGATATTAACAAATAATAAAAGAAAAAAAAAGAAGAAGAAGAAATCCTTACTAAGTCGTTAATGATTTCAGAAGATGTTAATGAAGAATCGTCAAATAAAAGCATTTTTCTCGTACGATATGTTTAATTAATTAAGTTCGTTTTTTTTAATACAAAATTCGATTTTTTTTTCCTCCTCCCTCACTAACAAATTTAATTAGAATAGGTAGCATTTTGTTTTTAATTCGTTCTTATTATTTACAAACTAAAACTCTTTGATCATCAAACACAAATTACTCTTTCTTAAAATAGAAGAGAGAATCAATAGTTGTCTCGAAGGCAAAAATAAATATCTATAGAATATTTCTTTTTCTTCTTTTTTTTTTTTTTAATGTTACTCAACGAGAATCCCCGAGGCAATACGGTAAAGGGTTACTTCTTCTACATTGTTTTAAATATTTGATAATATCCGAAAACACTGAATTCGGGATGAACTCTAATGATTATCCGTTTGACGAGTAAATACAGTTATAATTAATGCATGTTGATGCAGGTATACACAGTTCGTTTTAATGATGCTTCGCTAATTATCCCTTATGTTTGTTGCCACCGTGCACACAGCAAGGTAGTAAACCCGAATTGGAACAAACGATACAGTTATTATCACACACCGAAAACGATAAAGAATTTCGTACGTTTTGACAATTATTATTAAAAGAGTTACGTGTTAATTATCTGGAAAAATGAGTTAAACAGCAACGTGATCTCTCTAGAGGATTAGGTTCGTTAAAATTCAGGATTTAAAACAAAAAAAAAAAAAAAAAAAAATAGAAATTTTAGACTTCGCTCTTGATCAATAAACAAAAGCGATTCCATCATTCAGTACTTCTTCTCTTCAGCGTGATATGAAAGGATATGATTGATTATCAATTTATATAAGAGTATATAACTCAATCGATCCTACCGCTTTCTACATTATAGAATAATCATAGTTTATAATTTCCAAAGGGATAAAACAAACTTTAAACTGAAACGTCGAAGAACATTTCAATTTTACAAAGATGATTAAAATGCAAATTTAATGGATACGAAGATCGATACAGATTTTTAAACTTTAATAAACTAAATCTTATTTTATTTCTCTCCTGATTTTTTTTTTTTTTCGAATTTTTAAACAAATAAAATCCACTCCAAATTAACGTTTTTCATAACGGTCGCGATCTCGTTTCATGTACTCTCATTCAAGTACAGTACTAGAACATACTTGAATACTAATGAAGTTAATCTGTTAATGAAGCGGGCAAAGCCCTTTGATTGTTTAATCAGAAAACGTTGCTAATCTTACGATAAAAGAAATCTAATTAATTGAAACAAAGTAGTTAACTGTACGAATGCATTTTTCCTCATATTATTATTATTATTATTATTGTTATTATTATCATCATCATCATCATCGTGATCGTTTTACGTGCAAGGGAACGATTCGAAAATAATGAACTGCATTCTTTCTACTTTTTTTTTTAATAAGAACCAATTAAGAAAATGGCTTATGAGTTGACCATATCTGTCGTGCTGCCTATATATATAAATTTCTCCTAAACGTTATTAACTAGATAGAGTTTCGTTCTGTAAACGAAATTCGATAAAGGTAAATTTAATTAATAAATATTTGCATCGGTATTGTTATGGTAATATTACTATAAAGTCAACAATGCATGATCAAACGAATAGATAATTTGCAGTTAAAAATTTATATATATAAATAGGCTCTTTATGGTCGAAACTTCGCGTAATTTGAAGAGATAAATATGTTACAATTTTTATTTTTTTATTTTTTCAATCTGTTTTGCCTTTGCAGTTAAAAATTTATATATATAAATAGGCTCTTTATGGTCGAAACTTCGCGTAATTTAAAGAGAATAATAAGTCACAATTTTTATTTTTTCAATCTGTTTTGCCGAGAACATCAAGAATTCGGGCTTAAATTTCGATGCTGCATGTTAGAAGTTAAAGAGTGTGTTACAGGAATTTGTTATATATCTAACCTTTCCGTTTTTTCTATTTTTTTTTTTTTCCCTTTATCCCCTCTCTTTCTCTTTCTGAATTATTCAATGGGTAAAACCTGAACTGCAACTGGTCTTTGCTATGTTTTATTTTTACGTTGGTGTGGCTCTAATGGGTACAAATTGATTGCATCCAACATCTGTAGCAAATGGATAAAGTCCCTTTGCTTTAGCCATTAGCTGAGTTTAAGTGTTGCTATTGACACCTTTTCTTATTACTTCATTAGCGAACTTACCTTTGCTACTTTTTCAGCTAAAGATATGTTTATTTTTAGGATATTTTAAGCCAATTCTAAGAGATAAACATTGTTTCCGCGTAAGCGCATATACACAGAGTTGTAGTACAAATTATAAATGATTTTTTTTTTTTAATATAATAGAGAACAGAGTAATTTTTCAGTTTTAATAGCCAGAAATTAATTACAAGAATTTTTATATAATTTAAAAAAAAACGATGCGAGGATAATCAAGCGTAAGTATCGCTTTTTATCAACTCGAAATTCTTCAGTTAGTCGAGAATCATCTTGAACTCCTTCAGATAAAAAAAAGGAGAAAGTTAGCAGCGATAAATGATAGCCTACAGACTAAAACGATTTCGGCATCATTAGAAGGAAAAAAGACAAAAAAAAAAATCCCCTTAAAATATGCTCGACAGCTTTAAAAAAATCCAGAAACGTAACTTTTATAAACTGAAACGATAGCAAATTTAATATATATTCATCCTATTAAAGATAAATATTCTTAAATAATAAAAAAACAAAAAGTTTTTACTTTATTCCATTAATTTTAATTGATCGGATGCCATTACCTTAAAAATAAAAGTTAGAAATAAATTAAAATTTATTATTTTTTAAATAAATTAAAAATATTTATTTTTTTATTTAAATTTTTTTATTTTGAAAAAAAAAAAATGGCGACTCGACCAATCGTTAGTTTTGCTCCCGAAGACAACATCTAGCGAAATTCAATTTGGTCACGGGAAAATAATAAAAATAAAATTTTGTAACTTCTATTATTTCTAAAGTAGCATCTTCTGTTTGGAATTTGACATATGGTTCTGCAATACCTTACGGACGAATTGATATAAGAGCAAAAATGAATTTGCTCTTCGTATCAACTGTGTGTGTACAACTGCAACATCTGAGACGTCCGCATGCTTGCATTCTTGACGTTTTCGTGATGTTAAGCTGACAATACAGTAGCCATAAACATTTATACGCCATAAATAAAGTACTCGCTTCAAATTTTGAAACATTACAGCAATTTTCCCGTTGTCAAAATGGTTACAGCCCTGCCTAATGCCATTTATAATTGGATGGGTTTTAATTTACCGTGCATTCTATTATCATTTTTCTTTTAAATTAGCCTGATCGTAATTTTGAATTCAATCGTTTGTGCGCTAATTTTGAGGTATTTGGGCGGTCCCTTACGTGACGCGAATTGCGATATAAATAGCTGCACACGTGTTATTACTTATGCGATATTTTAACTTCATTAAACACGTAAATAAATTGAGTTTGTTCAAAATTACTTAAAAGATTTGTACCCGTTATGGCAGCATTAATAAAATGCGAAATGTAATCATCTAAATTGTATTACTTTGCAGTGTCTTAAATAATAAAATAAATTTAAATGCATTTAATTGGTAGTTTATTATTCAAATTCTCCAATAAAATGCTTCGAATACGCATTATATTTTTAGTACATCTGTTGTTTAATTGGTTCGTAAAAATATAAATTGACTAATGAAACTGCACTTTTCTTTCAAGAAACCGCGCAACTGTTTGATTGGTCTGTTTATATTTAAAACCGCTACATTATTTAATCACTTAATTGGTCTTTTTTTATATTTACCAATCAAACGTTGATATTTAAGAAAGCGAAATGTTTAATTGGTTTTCTTCATATTATAAATTTAAGTTATTAGATGTTCGTCTAATTGGTTTGTTTATATTTAAATTGACCAATAAAACATTGATATTTAAAAAAGTAAATGTATAGTTGTTTTATTGGTTCGTTTATGTTTGAAATTGAGGTATTATAACTGGTGGCTGTTTAAATCGACCAATAAGACATTGGCATTAAAATTTAACTGGTTCGTTAATAATAAAACCGATAAAATAACAGATTTAGAACAAAAACAACTGACTCATTACGACATTAAGCTATACTTAATGGCAATAGCGTTAAGAACAAATCGCGCTACTGAAGATACATTAGAATTTCGTCGGCATTCATCACATTTATCTAATAGCCACCATCTTATTTAGACAATTCTATAATTCTGCTTAATCCTGTTGCTAGGAGAGAACATTGAACCAACCGCTGTGACGTAATTCTCCTTTATCATCACTGCAGCAGACACTTCTCACACTAGTTAGGTCACTCTCTCACATCCTTAGATCCTTTCCATCTGATCTCTCAGCTGAAAAATACAAAAATGCCACAACATTTTCCTCTAGAGATCGACTAACACAAAGCTTATACAACGTCTGGTTCGAGTTATTTTTTTCCATCTTATACTTGAATTATTTTGATTATGTCCACATTTTTTACTTGTTTGAAAACACAGTTAAAATTTAATTAAATTTTATAATTATTATTCTATTAAAAAAACGTTTAAAACGTTAAGAGAAGGGAAAAAATCAGCTGTTTGAAAGAATAATCAAGAGTGCTTTATCTATGCTCGAAGAAGCTTTTCTTAATGACGATTAAATAGATTTTTTTAAAGGATAAACAAATGTAACGGCAAAGAAATGGTTACTTTTTTCTGGAAGAGAGAAATCGCTTTTATTTTCATTCTACAAGCGATTCATCGAAGTGTGAAGATCTTCCTGATCCCTGCTTTTGATAACAAACTGCAATCCTGAATTATCTCAGGATACGGTAGATAGGCAATTATATACACTATCTTTAACTGATAAGTATGATAAAATATCGACATTTGAAAATCAGTTCTAAACAACAGCAGATAATTAGAAATATTATCAAATCTGACAGGATATTGAATGTCACCGTATCAAGTTATTGCCATTTAAATGAAGGTAACAATAGAAGATATTATTAAAATTAAGTTATGAATCTTTTACTAGAATAAAAAATAAATAAATTTTGTTCGGTCTTATTGCAATAAATAGGAAAAAACAGAAAAAAAATTAGCTTCATTAACAAGATTTCCTTAATTTAATTTGGTGTTATTCTGTTTGGTAATTAAGGAATATTGTTAAAGTAGACATTTATCAATTATGAAATTTAATTTTTTGTTATCGATCTTGATGTTTTAGCGCCATCTTTCAAGTGGTGATTCTTTAGTGTGACGTGATTTTATTCTTGTTTATATAGGAGAAACTGGAGACAGCTAATTTAATATTTTTATATTTTCTATAACTGGTATTACAAAACTGAGTTAGCAAAACGTAAAGCAGTAGGATAAAAAAAGCAAAGTTTAATCAATCGGAGAACTTTCGGTGCTGTAAGATAACATAATTTTATAATACCAGCTAAAATTTGGATTTTAGAAGTTTTTCAACTTATTTTCTATAATAATTCAGTAATTTATAGTTAGAAAATAACAAAAAATGTTACTGTGATTTATTTTTTTTTTTAATTGCATACAATTTCTAATTATAATTTTAAAACAGATATACTATAATTGTGTATCCAATAATTGTGAATTGCAACAACTGATCCAACAATGGGATCAGTTGTAACAATTTAGTTAGCTCATTTTCAATTTACAGTTGTCTCATTTGTTGTTACAATTGTCTCATTTGTTGTTAACACAGTGCAGTAACTGTAACGATAGTATAGTTGGCTTTTTTAAAAATTGTAACAATAGTACAATTTACAGTTTTAAAAATGCCAATTATACTGTTGTTATAGTTATTATGCTGTACTGTGTTAAACAATAAATGAGACAAGTAAATTGTAAGTGTAACAACAACTAATAAGACAACTGTAACAACTATAATAAGATAATTGTAAACTGTGATAAGATAACTAAATTGTTACAACTATCTATCTTATCTCAGTTTACAGTTGTCTTATTAGTTGTTGTTACAGTTACAGTTTACTTGTCTCATTTAGTGTTTAACACAGTTCAGTAACTGTACAATAGTAGGGTTGGCATAGTGGAGTTTACAGTTTTAAAAATGCCAATTACACTATTGTTACAGTTACTTTACAGTGTTAAACAATAAATGAGACAAGTAAACTGTAAGTGTAACAACAATTAATAAGACAACTGTAAACTGAGATAAGATAGATGGTTAAGATAACTAAATTGTTACAACTATCTCAGTTTACATTGTCTTATTAGTTGTTGTTACAAATTACAGTTTACTTGTCTCATTTGTTGTTTAACATAGCATAATAGCTGTGTTAGTTACAATTAGTTAGTTGTGCATACAGTACAGCATAATAGCTGTGTTAGTTACAGTGTGCTAGTTACAATTATACAGTAACAGTATAATTGGCATTTTTAAAACTGTAAACTGTACTATTGTTACAGTTTTAAAAATGCCAACTATACTATTGTTACAGCTACTGTACTGGGTTAACAACAGATGAGACAATTAAATAATAACTAATGAGACAACTATAACAACAACTAATGAGACAATTGCAAACTGAAATGAGCTAACTAAATTGTTACAACTGATCCCATTGTTGAATCAGTTTTTGCAGTTCACAATTATTGGATACACAATTATCATGACTCTGTTTTAAAGTTATGATTGTTGTAACTGTAACAACAACTAATGAGACAACTATATGGTACAGTTATATATGTACCATATGTATTATATATACATATGGTATAGTTGTTGTTACAGTTACAGTTTACTTGTAAACTGAAATGATCTCATTTCAGTCAGCTACAATTGGTCCCATTGTTGGGTCAATTGTTATAATTAACAGTTGTCGAATACACAATTATTGTGTTTCTGTTTTAAACACCTGATTAAATATTGTATGCAACTAAAAACAAAACAATAAATCTCAGTGAAACTTTATAGTATCTTCGTAATTTAAAAAATTGAATGAATCAGGGGCAATGCGTTGGCACTGTACCTAATATGTTTGATCTCCAGCTATCATACTTTAGCTAAATTTCCAATCTAAATTACTCGGCTCCCAATAGTCCAATTCCGTCCAAACTTTTTTGTTTGGTTCTCCTTCCCGAGATCTTTACGATTGCAGAGGAAAAAAATTACTTGAGTGTATTGTAGCTCCCTCATTTGCATATAACACGCATTTAGAAATACAGTAATAGTAAAAAGTCACCAGGGGTACATTCCAAACTGCTGGTCCAACCTTGATGAAATTGATCTTAAAAAATGCCAAGAAGTTAAATTGAATTTTGAATATTTTCAACGGTTCTTGAGATATTTGCATATTTATCAGACCAATCAAATTTTTATGCAAATTTTTGTCACGCGAATCCTGTACCTCCAATCCTTAAATATTGTTGACATAAACATGATTCTAACACAATTTTAAGACATTCTATCCGATTTTGATGATTTGAATGCTTTATCGGAAATTGACTGTTCAATTAGATGCTAAAATGTTACATGACACGTTATGTTACTTGATCTTTTGTCGCTTATAACTCGTCAACAGTTTAGCTTGGAACCTTTGGACACGACACATATATATTCATCTTAAAATTCTTTTTCAATTGATTATTTGCTGAAATTCTCTGGTTGAATGGATGCTGAGATACACGCAATTATTTGATCAAAAATTCACAAAATTCTCAATATGGTGTGTTGGATTCGAACTTTATTCAATAGATATATTGCATTGATGAAGAGCTGAAATTTTGAAGTTTCCAGAAGATATTTTCCAGAATGGGAATTTTTGTGACATTTATTATTTTTTTTTTATTTAAAATGTGCTTATTTTCGTAAGAATTTTGAGAAAAAATTCTATGTTACTTGATCTTTTGTCGCTTATAACTCGTCAACAGTTTAGCTTGGAACCTTTGGACATGACACATATGTATTCATCTTAAAATTCTCTTTCAATTGATTATTTGCTGAAATCCTCTGGTTGAATGGATGCTGAGATACACGCAATTATTTGATCAAAAATTCACAAAATTCTCAATATGGTGTGTTGGATTCGAACTTTATTCAATAGATATATTGCATTGATGAAGAGCTGAAATTTTGAAGTTTCCAGAAGATATTTTCCAGAATGGGAATTTTTGTGACATTTATTATTTTTTTTTTATTTAAAATATGCTTATTTTCGTAAGAATTTTGAGAAAAAATTCTTACGAGAACGAGAAATTTCACTTATGCCATAAGATTCATTGCGAAAAAACTCTTAAGGACTAATGGGCTGATTAAATTCTGGGATTTTTTTTTAATAAGATTCACATTAAAGAATATCTTAAACAGTAAATTTGTTGTAATTAATCGATTTTTATTATGTGTTGTGGCTTTTCACTAAAATTTGTATTTGCTTTGCTTTGTAAGCCGTTTTCCCCTTCAGGAAACTAATATTTTGCACACATTTAAATAAAGAAAAAACTGATCAGTTTCGCAAACAACATACTCGTAGAAAATTTCTGAAATTTTAAAATTTTGACTTTTGACTTCCTGCAGATCAAAAAAAAAGTAGGATTATCTTACTTTAAAAAATGCTTTCAAGCAAAACAGGAGAATATGTTTTCATGAAAAAGTATTTAAAGATATAAAATTTGAGGGAGTAAAAGTTCCCAATCAAAAAAGTGCCTAACAATTGCTGATGAAAAAGAGAAGACTAAAAGCCCCCTAAAATGTGCCCAGTAGTTTTTGATTTAAAGGACTAGAATTGTTCAAAATTGCTTTTATTGTTCTGCCCTCGGTAAGCTATGACTAAAATTGTTTAGCTTTTCATGTTCAGGAACGGAAGAACATATTCTGCACTCTAAGACTAGAATTGTTCAAAATTGCTTTTATTGTTCTGCCCTCGGTAAGCTATGACTAAAATAGTTTATCTTCTCATGTTCAGGAACGGAAGAACATATTCTGCGCTCTATTTTTTTAGAAATACTGTAAATCAGAGAACACTGACAATAATACTGCCAGTATTAATCTTACTGTATATGCATGCTAATCAATAAACCAAGCATTAGCCCAAGAAGTCAAAAGGAATTATTCAAATACATGCCATGTTAATTTAAACTTGTGTGCATACATTGTGGCATGATAACCAGGAATATCACGAGAACATCTGGAGAGTCGAGACAACCTTTGCCTTATTTATGCATGTTAGGCATAAAAGAAAGAAAATGGTAAAGAAAATCTGCACTGTACAAGGTCACATAAATTTCGCAAGGACATCTACTTTACTCGAAAAACAACTAGAAAAATATATGTAGACAAATCTCTAAAGTCATGGAATAAGGGATTACACTCGCCTCTGATTTACAATGTTGTAATTCTGAAAAAATGGAACATATTTTTCCTAACTCAGTTCATTTGCCATTCACCTGAACATTTCTATCTAGCTAAGGTTTCTGACCATGAATTAAAGCTTTGAACAAACTAAGCTGCTTCAGTCACATGTTATGGAGGGCAGAACAACGAATTCAGTTTTGAGCAATTCTAGTCCCCTCATTTTAAATCGACAATCAATAAGCACTTTTATGAGGTCTTTCCTCCTTTTTCATCAACAACTGTTAGTGTAAACTTCTGTTAGATATTTTTTTCAATGAAAGCATTCTCCCTTTTTTGCTTGAGAGTATTTTCAATAAGCTAATTTATTATAAAAATATGATTTAAAAGTATAATACAATCATGGAAACAAACATAACCAAGTTTGAGAAATTTGCTTATGGAAGAAAATATAAAATTTTATTATTTGGAATTTAATAATGTTATCAGATTTAAAATTCAGAAATTAAAATAATGCAGAGACGTACAATTAATAGAATAAAATAAGATAAATTATGCATTTATGTATTCGTTTACTGGCTCTTTCTGATATCAAGACGTTCCATTATGTCTGAGAAAGAATTTTGATTTTCATTATAAAAATTCTCCCTTTGTGCAACCAACTTGAATCTACTTTCTACGTATAATGTATTGTATCTATTCCTCGTGGGAGGGACTGTATTTGTAATATTCCAGGACACAAAATGTAATATTTCTTCTTCTACAAACCATCTTTTCTTGGTAAGCTAATTTTTAGCAACATTACGCACGTTTCTAATGCAATTTTTTTTGTTTTGTAGGCTCATTTATTTTATTGGGAACTGCTCATCTCCTTCTTCTTATTGTTTATAATAAATAAATAATTTCAAGAAAGTGATGAGCAGTTATACTATTAATAAAATAACATAAAAATTGTTTTTACAGTTATATTTTATATAAATGGTCAACTGTTGTATGTTAAAACTGTTCTTGTAGGTGGTGTTACAACTGTTCCCATCAAACGATCACTTTGCCATTTTAGAGTCAGAAAAATGCAAATTTCTCACGTTGAAAGATCATTACATTCGACATATTTTAATATAACGTTAACGGAAGAGAGAGAGAGACTTATCTGTGATTCAGCAGGGAGAAATATTCCTTCACAGAGGAATTTTACTATCAGTTTTCAGAAACACATTTTACGACTTTTATGATTGAAAATTTCGCAATTGAATACAGTATCGCATTAGTTAATATTTTCTTTCTGCTCTTTCTTCAGTAATCTGTTTACTCCACATTATCGAAGTAGAGATAACAAATCCGAGGAATTCTTAATGTTACAATTGACCCCAGTCTCTATTATAATTACCTGCTTACTCCTAAATAAAAATAATATTTTCTACAAAAATATATATAAAAAATAATTAATTTAATACCAAATTATTAAAGGGGTTTTAATATAACAACAACTCAATTTTTAATATTAAAATTATGTTCTACTCGGTCGTGTTAGTTTAAATGAGATTTTTTCCAAAAATTCGTAAACAAATAGAGTATATAAATTAATTTTCATGTGTTCTAAGTCTGTTGTGTGAATTTTAATTATCAATATTGTTCTGTATGCCGTACACGCTTCGCTTAATTTATTAATAAACGAATACAGTCTGTTCGTATTATTTTTTTGTTTATGTCATTAATTTCGCCGTGAGGATTATTGTTACATGATCAAAAACAAGTTAAAATGCGTGTTTTATATATTAAAACATTAAATTACGCATATACTTCCTTTTATTATTCGTAAACATTACGCGTAACACGACGTTTCGGTTTGCAGAGATTTACGAAGAGTTGAACGAAATTATCGAATTTTACTATAGTAAAGAAAATATTTTACTCTTTTATGTTCTAAAAATATATAAAAAGATAAGAATAAAGCATTTTTAATCCATTTTATACTCGATACAGGTGAAAGACATGAAGAAGTATCTGTGGTTGCCTGTGGTAACATAGCCTGCTATCACCGGCTTGTTTACACGTGTGCTACCTCTTACCAATACCTGACTTCACCGTAGAAGGAAACCTCTTGAGAAATATCGATCCATGTCCGACATTGTAGAGAGAAAGAGATGGAGAAAGAGAGAGAAAGAGATAGAGAGATATATATCTGAAATTTCAATCCGTGAGATGAAGAATCTCTGTATTGTTTGTATAGAGAAAATGTCCGATAAATTGTCTTCCTATTGTTTGATTCCATTTTCTATAGAATCCGAGATTAAAAAAGATGCATAACATATTGATTTAGACGTAATTATTTAAATGTTTTCATTTCTAAAAATAAGAAAATTGCCATGTTTACTTAAAAGATATGTATACTTTTTTTCTTTTTAGTTTAAAGAAAAATCGCTACAATTTTCTCTAAAAATTCAACTTTGCCATTTTTAACGGAAATATCGACGTTACACAAGATCAACAAGAGTAAAATAATGGCGTAATAGGTTTATTTTATTTTAAAAAAATGTACGTAAAGAATCTTTACGAAATCTTAACCAACAGGAAACACTAGAACTTTAACAACCCTTTAGAAACCATTTTTCGAGAGACATAATAAAATTCATTAATAACAATAATGCCCGCGGTTATAATCTACGTTTTATATTAATTAGTTTAATAAAAGACTTTGAAGAATTTAGTCTACTATGTGTGGTTAATCTAAAATTAGACGTTTAATTAATAAAGAACTACTTACAGAATTCGGGTGGAGTCGTGATATAAAAATTGTTATTACTCCTGACGTAATAAAATTCTTCTTTTCTTTTATTTCTAATACATTAGATAAATTGGAACATTTGCTCTTGAACCTACAAACTTTTGTTATTTTTTTTTTAACGCTACTTTTTTTCATCTTTTAATATATCCTATGCGGTGCCGCAAAGTAAGGGAAGGAAAAAAAAAAAAAAAACGTTATTTCTACAATTGATGCGATGGATTTGAGTGCCTGAAATGTTACTTTGCTCCTTCAATAAGAACTTTCTGAATATCTACTGTCAGTGACATATGCAATGGCAATTCTCTGATGCTCTCTTGATATCAAGATATCTCTTTCCGAATTTCAAAACAGGATATGTTCTTTCTTCCTTTTTTTTTTAGTTTCCTCTTTTGTTTGATGTTTTTAAGTTAAAAAGGAGGGTACTTTACTCGTGTAACTAGATATTATTCGTGTTTTTTTTTTTTCTTTTTATAACTAACTAGATTCAGAATAACTTCATAAATTTAATATAAATGCTTCAGGCGCACTTCTATAGTAGCTGCCTCATTCTTATTTGATCTCTCTCTCTTTTCTTCTTCTTCTTCTTTCGTGTAGTTATTTAGAGTACAATCCATCAAGTTTTTTTTTTTTCTCAGAATTCATAAATAATGAGTTACGTAATAATGTGTCACGAATTTTAGAAAAGCGTTTTAAAATGCTTAAGTGCTGTTAAAATATTTTCCTTGTCACTAATAGTTATATATAAAGCCGTTGAAAATGTTGCTTAAATATTTTTCAATTAATCTCCTAGTAATTTTTATCGGCTATTCATCGAATTTTGGGGCCAAAAATATTGTAAACAGTCATATATTTGCTTACACATTTTTTTTCAGGATAATAAGCGATGCACACGGACATTTTAAGACTTTTAAATAGCATCAAACGATTAAAAAAACAATAAAAATGTCGAGTAAATTACTTCATTACTATAAATTATAACAGTTTTGGGGAGAAAAATATTAAAGAATCGTCATAAAATTGCTTTATGGAAGAATTAAGAAGCTTCCGACTCTCTTGCAAATGCCAGAAATTACAAAATGGCGTCTTTATCGTCTGAAAATTTACACTAAGATACCGATAAACTGCTTGTTATTATTTTGTAAAATTCGGAAAAACTCTATTAAGTAAATTTAAAAAAAAAAAAAAAAAAATATTTTCGAAGGAAAAATATGTAGTAGTTTGAAGTTAAAAAAAAAAAAAAAAAAAGATATTTTCGAAGGAAAAATATGAAGTAGTTCAAATTTAACCTATTGACAGACGTTTTAAAATATTAAATGTTTTCATCTGATGCATTTCCTCAATATTTTATTCGTTCTTCCTTTCGAATATTTTACTCTTTCTCATATTTGATTTGTCATTCTGAGGTTATTAATAACGTACAGAAGTTTGTAAAGGGTTATTAAATATTTAAAACTTAAAATATATATGTTTTCGATCGAAAAAAAAACTGCTGTATTTATTATTCCTTACTTTATGAGTCGAAAACAAAAACAAGTATATGTGTCATTCAAAGCATAAAATTTGCAAAAATTCTTAAAGAAAAACTTATATTTTTAGACAGTTTACAATCAATTTTAATAAGATATATAAATTGAATTATTTAACTAATTAATTTTTATGCAAATTTTCACCTCCGAAAACGTTCTGGAACGTCCGTCAAGCTGACGTGCAGTGAATGTTTTAAATTAAAAATTGATTTACGAAAATAAAAATCACTCCTTTACAATCAACGTCAGTAACTAATAGAGTTTGTTATTCGTATTTTTATTGGATGTCATCAGGGGATTGTACGTTTCCTGATGACATCACATAGGCCAATAAAACATCAATTGGAAATTCCATTAAGTGTGTGTTAAGTTCGACAATCCAATCGAATGAAAACCTTTTGTGTTTTCGTGAATCTATTTTACCAGAACAATCTCTATAGACTTAGGAAGGGCAAAAAAAAAATGAAATTACACGGTTATTAAGGTGATCATTAAGGGTTATAACAAAGAAGGCTTTAAATTACCGCATTGAAGAAAAGAATGATTAATTAACCAATCAGCTTTGAAGCTCAATTTTCAAAAATTTCAAATATTGTATTATCGAACCAAAATAACCAATCAACTTTCGTAATTCAATTTTAAATATTCGAAAAATAGTAATTGAATAATTAATCAGCTTCCTCGAATAAATTTATCAACCAATCATCTTTTAAGCTCAATGTTGAAATTAATAATATCAAAAATGACCAGCCAATCAGCTTTATAATTCATTTTTTTTTTTAATTTCGATTATTATATTATCAAAATTTCCTAAATAATCATTTTTTTTCTTCGGTACATAATATGATTTCTGGGCATGAATCGATAATATATCAGAATAAGTTATTAAAACAATCAATTACTTCATTAAAAAAATTTTAAACATATTCACACCCAAATTATGTAATCAATCAGCTTTTCAGCTCAGTTTGCAAAATTTTAAATATCATGGTTTCGTTTAGTTAATTTTCAAATATTTTATATAAAACTTGCTTAAACGGTTCGTTTTAATAGTTATTTAGATATTTTTAACCGTTAAATAAAATTATTTTTATTTATCAATCAATCCTTCTGCCAAATTTTCAAATATGTTAATGTCAGAATTGCCGAACCAATCAACTTCCTAGTTCGATTTTCATATTTATAAACATCTATAAATCATTAACCAATCAACTTCGATCTTTCTAGTTTTAGCCAATCAAACGTCAGACTTTTTTTAATTTTTAAATATTTTAAAAACATCTGCATTTATTTGCCATTTTTACGATCGAATTTTAATATTCCGGTCGTCATTAATGCAGATTTTTGAAAGCATCTATAAAACAGAAAAAAAAAAACACTAAAAGTTCAAAATGGCGTTGAATTGCAATCGATTAGCCTTATATAAGATACTAAACTTTACGACAGAAGTTTAAATAAATTCCAAAAGTTATAAAAATAACAATACACTAAATTTATTAGATTTTATCCGGATTAAAATTAAAAGGAATAAAGTTTTATCTAGCAAACATACTCTACAGGAATTCTTAATTAATACAACTGTAAAATTTTACATTCTTTTCACTCCTCGGGGAGAATGGGATATAAGGAAAATTGGATAGAAATTCCTCTTTTTTTATTCCAGTGAAAGTTCTATAAACTAGATCTCTCATAGTTTACTTGGCTACTTCAGTTGAACGACTTTGCTGTTCCTCAAGTCCCAGAGGACGCTTTTCTGAACCTGAAAGCAGTCGAAACGTAATTGTGTTTGGGGATGGAGTATATAACTTATTTCCTGCACATTGTAGACACACAATAGGAACCCAAGCCACAAATGATGACGCATTTAATCTTACTAATTAGCAACATTCAAAATTAGTTTCCAGACTTTAATGTTCTCTCTTTATGAAGCTCAAAATGCAGTAGTTAAAACAGATAATTGTCATCGTGTAAATAAACCTTTCTTGCGACGATAGAAATTAATTTAAAAGTGATAAAAAATTGTTTTAAAATTATTGTAATGTTTTTCATCATTGTAATTCCTGGGTTATTTTGCTAAGTTCACAAAATTTTCATTAGATAAATATTCGTGAAACCACATGCTTTGCAATATGTTTAACAATCTCTGAGGGTTGCTGAAGGTGCAGATCATGAAAGCTTTCATTTAATGCTGCTATATTACGATTTTATTTATATTACAAAAAAGTTTATTGAGCTAGTAGTACAAAGATTCTCTCTAAATTATCTTTAGATGTTATCTCAGAAAATTCGGAATTTAAGATAAATTTCCAGAATTATTAATCGGTTTTCTTAATTGTTCATCTGTGGGGCATTTCAGGGTATCCACGAAAATAATTAAAGATGAGGAAATGGAACTTTTGCAAATGAAAAAAAAAAAAAAAAGATGAAAAACCTTGCTAAATTTCGCATCAGATGCAGATTGAAATGCTTCAAATGCAGAATAAAACTCGCTGTAATCACTAAAATCATTGGCATTCAGTCAATGTGTCTTTCGGCAATATCTTAAACGAAAATTGACTTGTTAACATGAAAATGTTCTGGTAGTTGATATAGTGAAGTGTCGTATTTCTTAAGCTTAACACACTGCAGCCGACAATCTTGAGGACGTGTGATCAGCGTAAAAATTACAAATATGACTTATATGTGCCAAGAACAGTAGCAGGAAATGCCATCTGTTACAGTTTCTACGTTAAATTAAAATTTTCTCATCCTATATTTCTCAAAAAACGAATTTTTGCCTTATCAAAATTCATCGTTGATATCCACTTTGATGCATAATTTATTTAATGCTTCTAGTTGGAGTACACGACATACGATACGTAGATAAAATTGAATGCTTTCTTGTATTATTATCGATTCCATTTTTTTTTATATACCTTATACTTCATCGAGCAAATGAAGATACAGTACTCCAACAATTGATAAAAATGAATGTTATAAATTCAATTTAATAAAAAGCAAGTCCAATTTATCAAAACAGAATTGGCCCAAATGTAAAAGAAAAGAAAAAAACAACCATACTATTATTTAAAAATTAAAAGTGGAAAATAATAACTCCATAAATAAAACAGAATTATTTTACAGAATAAAGTTTGTACATACTACACATAAAAAATAAATAAAATAATACATTTCTATATAATATTTTTAATTCAACTAACAAGGAAGTTATAATTGAATTATAAAACAGCAAATGCCTCAGGATACAATTTCTTCAACCTGTGGATTAATAAATTTTTAAATAGTACTTTTTCCATACGTAAACATGTTTACTTCTTGTACTATTTACATAAAGTGAGAGAGAAAGAGAGAGAGAGAGAGAGAGAGAGAGAAAAAAAATTATAAGAATATAATGCATAAAAAGAATAAGAAAAAAGTTGTACCATTTAATAAAAAATTTTTCGCAATTTATAGTTTTATTATTGTTATGGTCATTTGAATTTTATCGCTTGCAATATCATAAGAGAGTATATATAGGACAATATGTATAAATTATCTGAGATGTATTAGCGCTATGTATTTATTTAATATAAGTTCCACTTCACTATGACACTTTAACGTATCTATATTTCTGCAGCTTGTAAAATATGTAGCAAGCCATTCTGTTTCTTATATATTTTGCTTTAACATTACTCCCTTTCCCATTTTATAAATACTGGCATTTTTTTTCCCTCTCCTCCTCCTCCTTTTTCTTCTCCTCTTTATTTTTTCCTATCCATTTCTCATATTCTAAATTTAATCATAAATATTTTCGCACAGTCTTTTCTTCATATTTATAAGAACTCACAGGAAAAAATAAAAATAAAACATGGATGAAAACATAAATATAAATACCGAACAAACATTAAAAGCAAGTATGTTTTGCCACATTGTTTCGTAAGAGTTAACGAATATATTAAATAATAAAAATATTTTAGTTTCAATTAATTATTATTACGTCACACGACCAGTTTTATTTATAGTCACTCACAGAAAGAAAAGTAATAAATGCATGAAAACTGAAATATACACTAAATAAACATTAAACTATTTATTATACTATTTATAAAAATTTAATGAATAAATTAAATAATAATAAATATTCTAATTTCAGTTAAATTTCGTTATTACGTCACAGGATAAAAATTTAATGAATAAATTAAATAATAATAAATATTCTAATTTCAGTTAAATTTCGATATAGCCGTTGCTATTATCTCCAGTCTTATTGTTACGACATTCTGCATTGTTACGTCATGGTTTCCGCCTAGCATTTAATCTGTTTGCAATATGTTAATTACTAAAATGTGTTTAAACATAATGCACTTTTATTAATTAACATACGTAAGAACGCACATTATTTCGTAAGAGTTACATTTAATCTGTTTGCAATATGTTAATTACTAAAATGTGTTTAAACATAATGCACTTTTAGTAATTAACATACGTAAGAACGCACATTATTTCGTAAGAAAAAAAAATATACAAATAAATTAAATAAAAAAATATTCTAATTTCAATTAAATTTCATTATTACGTCACACGACTCTTTTTATTTATTGGCATTCACAGGGAGAAGTAATAAGTGCATGAAAACTGAAATTTACACTAAATAAACATTAAGCACAACTAATTATTTAGTACACTATTTTATGAAAATTAACAAAATAAATTAAATAATAAAAAATAATGATAATAGCATAATCTTTGATGTAATAATGAAATTTAATTGAAATTAGAATTAATTTCAATTAAATTTCATTATTACATCACAGAGTATACTATTATCGCCATTCTTATTATTACGACATTCTGCATTGTTACGTCACATTTCGATTTCAGTCAATAAAAATATTCTCTCCGCCTATCATTTAATCTGTTCACAATATGTTAATTTCTAAAAGTGGATTAAAAATATGCACACATCTATCTGCATAATAAAGATATGTAGAAATTATTGCATTCTAAATATGCAAAAAATGCGGTACTGCTTGTGTAATGAGAGTGCAGCGCATAAAATGCGTTTAAAGCGCAATAAATACAAAATCATTAAAATTCGGTAGATTATGAATGTTTGCATTTTTTAATGCGCATATTCTTCTTTGTATGGTATGAAGGAGCATAGTCGTAAATATGTTTTATCACCGATTAAATTCCTAAATTTATTATCGACGAAACTATTCCGTGACTTTTGACGTCGGTGTTTAAAATCGATCAAAACCTGTAGCTGGTGTCAATCAACGTCACTAGGAAGAGCAGAAACAGATCTTCACTGTCAACTAACGTCGCTGCACTGAATACTGATTTTAATGTTACTGATCTTACTGTTTAAATCAACGACAAAATTGATGGATTCTTTTTCCTTCCCGTCATTTTTTTTTTATTACTATTACCATTTTTTTGTGTATCTTAATTATGGAAATTAAAGTGTGTTGTTTAAGAGAAAATGATAATATGCTCTCATAATTTAATTTCTATCGCAGATTTACCTGTCAACAAGAATGAATGGATATGGTAGTAATCATTGTTGGGAGGTAAATAAACTATTGTTATCAATTTAAGTGCTTCAACTGGGGAATTAAACGAGGTAGATAATGTAAATCGTAACTGTAACTATTGTAATTCATTTTTATCAGTACGTATTTTTTTATCCTTTTTTTCTTTTTGTTGTTTGGAAAGACGTGTTTTATGCTGCTTTTACTCGAATTTATTTAGCATTTGAAAGCTTTTAGTTGATCGGTTAATTGTTTATACTTATAAAAATAAAAGAAAAATAATATCGAGAGATAACGAAACGTTAAATTTCAGAAATGCGATAACTCTCTACGATAGAAGTATTATTGTTTATACTTATAAAAATAAAAGAAAAATAATATCGAGAGATAACGAAACGTTAAATTTCAAGAAATGCGATAACTCTCTACGATAGAAGTATTATTATTTTAACTCTCTGAAACTAATTTGCAGAACATTTCATCGATATTAATCAGCGACAGACGAATAAATGCTGTGTTTTTATGCAAAAAAATTTGTAAATATGCAACGCACCGTTGTCCAAATCTGTCAGTAAACGTGAGGAATGTTGACATTCCATTCACTCCAAGCATTTCTGATAAATCGCAAGAATTTCTTTTGATGCTTGCTCTCTTATCCAAACAGTTTTTGTTTTCTTCCATTAGCACACACTTCTATTTTTGCTTACCTTATCCAGCTGGTTGCAAACAAAAAAATAAAGAATGATAATATCACTAGTAATAAAATTATACTAGAAACTGCAATTGTTTTAAGTGCATTTAATTGTTGTCTATTAAACGCATTCCTCAAAGCTGAAAAAAAAAAATGAAGAGAAATATTTATTCGTCAGAATATTTCCAGCTAGCATTTCCGGGTAACCTAAAAATTATAATTAGAAATGTTTGCAACAGTCCTTGACCTCATCAACTATACGTGGAAACAGGTGGAAACTGCCTGGAGATGTGTTACCATGACAACGCGATCCAAGATGGAAAATGCGTTTCGATAGTCCAGGTGTAAACAACTTTGCTTTGGCTTACGTATTCTGATCTTAATTTTTTCGTAATTATTATTATTATTATTATTACTTTTTCCATTCTACTTACTTAACGCGTTTTGCTCCAGAGATAAATTGGATAAAATATATAAAAACTAAAAAAATGCGCACTAAAAATAATTTTATAACAGATTTCTTTTAGTTATATATATATAAGAATCCATTATATATAAATATACATTAAAAAAAAAAGAAGCTACAAAAGGAACTTTCTTGATAATCTTCTATTGTTATCAAACAATGAAAGGAAAGAATTCGGTTGACAATGCGGATGATGTTGAAAGTTTAAAATACTCTTCTAAAATCGCCTTACATTTTCTGCAACTTCCAGTAAAAATTTGATACAGTTCAACTTGGATAAGTTCAACTATTTCTCAAGTAGAAATGGGTACTTACTCGAAACTTATTTAAATTTTGCTTGCTCGATCTAAATATGATCGAATAATTTATCTTAAAAAGTTATAATACATTTTTTACATCAAAAAATATTCAAAGAATATCAAATTGGAAGTGCAAAATTATCTTACTTTACATCAGGATAAGAAATAAATTATTTTTAATGAATTTAAACATGAATCGAATTATTGTCATAGAGTGTAATGGAATTGATGCTGCGATCTGGCATTATTGAACAGACACGGAGATATTTGCATACACGTGCAATTATTATTTTAAAAATTTCGAATAATAATTTTTTTTAAGCAATTTTAAAGTAAAAATGCGTAAATAAAATAATTTCTGATGGTCGTAGGGGAATCGTTTTATTTGCTTTATCAAAAATAATAATAATAAGTATAATAATAATAATAGTATAATAATAATAGCTAATAGCAAAAAGCCCATCTTTCTGGTGTTTCACTCCTTAAAGCCTAATATTTAATCATTATTTAAATAAAATTAAAACTAAAAAATAAATTATGTTGATTTATCAAAATTGGCGTTTTTAAAGTAAGCATTATAAAGTTAGCTTAAAATTGAATAAATAAATTAATTTAATTTAATTAAAAAAAATTTTATGTGATGTTTTTGGTATATTTTACAAGCTTCTTACTTGTTATAAACAAATAAGAGAAGGAGAAGAAGAAAATAGGTAAGGAAATACAGAATCCATATTCAGTCGTGGAAGAACGGATATGTAAAAGTTATTGCTTGAAAAATTTTAGAAGTGTTATGAAAATATCGATCATTTTTTTCTTTAAAAATAAAGAAATAAATTTGAGAATGCTGGAGTTGTTTTTCCGAGTTTTTTTTTTTTTTCCTTTTATTTCAATATCGAAGGTATATATATATATTTCCTAACAGAAATACTTATAAAAAGAAACATAAACAAATGTCAAATTGTATTAAGTTGCTTTCTGGCTATTAATATATACAGAAATCATTTTCACAAATTGGATTTTATAGTTCTTAAATCAATTTTTCAATAATTTACATTAATTTTCTCTATAATTTGATTGTCGGTGCTTATAAAAACATCGTTTCTTTCATTAGAATCTAACACGTTCGACTATAAAATTGAACCGAATGCAGGCAGACAGTTAAAGTTAAATAAAAATCTTTCGAAGAAAAGCTACTCGTGTATCTAGGGCCAATTTCTCTAGAAATAAATCTAGATAATCTTCCTTGTTTTCAGATTTTTTTTTTAACAGACGAAATGCTCTATTCTTTGCTTTAAACCAACGAAAAATTTTGTTCAGAATTGACGTTTATTGTACGTGGCAGAAATATAGAAGAATTGAGCCAATCCAGTTATAAACTTTTGTTTCGCCGTTCTTAATAATTTAAAGGAGAGTGAAAACATTCTACTAATAGATACTTAAGGAATTTCTAAAGAGTAATTTTGGAAAAATATTGATTTTTACACTTAAACGATATATTAGAAAAATCGGAGCTATCGTATTATAAAAGATAAATAGGATAATTAAAGATTAGAGTTCAGTTGTTTCTTGGAGAATTAGTAAAATTGACAAAAGGGAACGATGACATAAACCAATTTGGCGATGCCAAGAGAAAAATCGATATTTAAATTCTCAAACAAACTTATATTTGTTAAACATTGAGCTTAGGAGTATTAAATGGCTGAAGTAGAATGAGTTGCGTGTAATGATATGTACGGAATTAAAGAGAATGACTTTCGAACTTTTGAAACTAATTGACTCTAGTACACATTTACCAATGTTAACAGATATTTCCTGGGATTCATAATAATTTATACAATTCAATTCATGTCAACGTATAACAAGAGTATTGAATTTTCATTTAAATAATGCGTCAATAAAATATTTAAAACGTTCGGAATATCGCTTAAATAATTTATAAGTAAATTTGCAAAATAAATTTTAATTTGTATTGATAAAATTATCTATTTTCTTCTATCAAACTAGAAATATTCATCTGCATCCGCTTAAGTTATCGAGAATTAAAAAGAAAACTTGACTTTTTTCTCTTGTAACATTAAAATAAATAAATGCAGAGGTGGCAACTCTAGATGACGCCACCTAATCCTATTAATGGCAGCATTTTTCTAAACTTTTGTTTGATTACTCCGCGTACAATCCTAATTTTTGAAAGGAAGATAGCGAGGGGAAAAAAATGCAGATAAGTATTTGAGAAAATCGCTATAATAGAAAAAGTTTAAACGAAAATATTTTCGTTTAAACTCTAACGAGAGCGAACAGTATTTTTCTCTTTCTCCTGTTTAAACAACGATTTTCTAATAATTACTACTACAAGAAATTCCTTTTCGGAAATTCGAGACAGAAACAAGGTTGGCAAAAACATTCGGGAATGACGTCAGATCGAAATTGTTGTCTTGGTCACCAAACAGGAAGAAACAATAAACGAAATAACCGTTTTCTGGTTATTTTCCTTCTTTGTCTTACTTCCAACCAACCGAGTTGCTGATGCTGAATGCGAAAATAAAAGGAAAAAAAGAAAGAAACAGAGAAAGGGCCGAGAACACATTCCGAATGTTTTATCTGGTTGCACTCAACGTCGAGAGATGTGCCCAGCGTGCAGGTAATAAGTAGAAAAATTTATATTGGCCTATCTAATGGAAGAACATTAAGAATGGCAAAAGAGTCATCAAGGCATCATAAACAAGATATAAATATTAGACATCGATAAATTTCAGAATTATCACACAAAAAAATACAAAATAAGACGTATAATTTTATATATAAAAAAATAGTTTTATATCAAGAGAAGAAACGGCATAAAAAAAGAATACAGTAATCTTAAGTGATATACTGTGCATTCTGCGATGTTATTTTCGGTTACAAAGACTTGAGATCAATTTAAGACTCACTAACGATGGGGATTGGTTCACTATAGATGTTACTAAAGTACAAAAGAATCAATGTAGAGGATAAGAACAGCTAATACATACAATAAAAAGCCATTTCGAATCTGGATTATCTAGTTATCGAAAGATGTAACATAGCTGTAAACAAGTCAAAGAAAAAGAGAAAAAAAACCATTCCCAACATGGCGAACAGATTTATCTTTAAACAAATCTCAACCACGTATCATCATCAAATTAATGTAATTATCTCGTGTTCTGCGAGAAAGAGAAAAAATCTCGAAAAGATAAACTAATCATGTTAGAATTCAAAGAAAGATGAAAAGGAAAAGTATTCCAAAGAAAATAGTAAAAAAAAAAAGATTCCTACAATAGAAGGAAGAAATGAATAGTGTATTGATAACCATTCACTGCGCGGTATATGAGTTAATATCATATATCAACAAATATTTCGAGTTAGAGAGGTTTCAGTAGCTCTAACAATGGCATGGAAGTAATAAGGGATGAATTTAGATTTAAAATTAATAAAATTTCGATAAGTAATCCTTCAGATACCCAAGATGGAATAAAATGAAGAAAAACGAGAAATTAAAATTACTTCAAATCCGATTGGTCGATTTTAAAATTAAAAATATTTCAGATTTTCGGTAATTAAACATCTGGCGAAAAGAAAAAAAAAAAAAAGTAATAATAAATCGTGAAATAATATTCGAACATCGAATAAGATATTTTTAATTACGTTTTATTGATTGAGAAAAACTTAAATGTATTAATAATAAGAAACAAAAAATTTCGATAATTAAATAACATCGTATTGTGACGAAATGTCAAAGTAGAAAAATATCCGAACTCTCATTGGTTAATTTCAAATTTTATATATATTTCAATCTGACCAATTACACGTACTCTGCAGCGAAGCAGAAATAATTTAGGTTTATTAAACGAAAACAGAAAAAAAAATACAATTATTTAAAATAAATAATTGATGAATATTTTTAATTTTTATTTATTTCTTAAATAATAACTTCATGATCAATAATTTAATGGAGGATTAATAATGTGTTCCCCATAGCAAATGGAGAATTATCTCCAGAATAACTAATTCAATATGAGACTTGGAAAGATGATTAAGATCTAAATTTGCCATTTCCTTCTTTCTTTGTCATAAATAAAAAAACAAGATAATCGGAAGGCGAATCTATATCGACGAAAGATGTCACCGCGTGCGTCACGCAATTTGACATGACGTCATCCGGAGACTATTGCATCAAGTATCAGTAATGACGTCACTTGGAATAATGTCGATAAAGGTTACTTTGATAACTTCTGCAAGATTATACAATGAAATGACATTTCATATGTCAAAACTCTCATCCTGAAAATGATTCATTTTGAACCGTTTTCATTCTTTCATCTATTTATATATATATTTATAGATTAAGTTACACAATCATTCCATAATTATAAACGACTAATTATTTTACTCAACTGACATTAATTAAGATTAAAATATGAATAAATTTTGTTTTTAAAATGAATTTTTATAATTAAAATTGTTTTTAAATATTAAAAGCCAATCAGACAATAGACGTCGTTAGCGTTTCGATAATCGAGAACCAATCAGCATAAGATTTATTTATAAACAAAATTAACGCGTCGATCTATTGATATTTAATATTTTTGATCCGATTGGTAAATTAACGATTATAAAAAAAATAAAACGAGTTATTAATCGAAACGAAATTAAGTGATTAAAGAATTTTAATTAAAATCTAGATTAAATTATCAATCGAAGTATTAATAAACACACACCGTGCACATTTCCAATTTCTGATAGCCAATCAACTTACGAATTACAAAATAAAAATAAACGCCCATCGAGCTAAAAACTCGTGTTACTTAATCGATTGTAAACCAATCAGCGATTAATTCTTGTCAATACTTCGAAAATGGATTTAAGTCGTTTGAATGCGATTAATTCGGGGTTAATAAAACTTAAGTATTCATTTCGTGCAAAATATATAGATGTAAAATATTAACGTATAGACATGAGCAGAATTTAATGGATATATATATACACACACACACCAAAACAGCATTCGAAAGGTAAAAATAAATTATTCAAATTAATTCCAACCATTTACTAAAGTCCTTATTATCCACACATTTAAATGGATTTGTTGCAAATCCACTTACGTTTACGCATTTATCGCATTAGATTTTCTTTAACTAATGTTATTCTACTTCTAGTAAGAATCAAATAACACTACTGTCTGTAGGAAACGTGACTAGAAAATAATCTTAGGTTTGCTTTCTACGAGCCATTAATAAAGACATGACCGGTAAACTAACGGACGGCTCATATTTTGGTTTGTATATCGATATTTCTTCGTTATTTCGCTCGTGTGCAGCATTTCGCATAAGTCACACTTTACCATTTATCCTCAAGAATGTTAGATTTTTGTGCATCTACAGATTTCGCGTCGCGTTGCGTCGCTCGGATCGATATCGTGCGTTGCGGCGGCGCGTTCGACGTTCGAGCAATAAACGTCTGATTTGTTATTTTTCATAACATTCGATGACGCATTTTCTATATATTTTTTAAAAAATTACTCTTATTTAAAATAAAAATTAATTTGCAAACTTTATTTTAAAACACAATTTACTAGATCGAAATCCAATCAGTACAATTTTCGATTCCTCAATAGCCAATAAGCAACAGATTTAATTTTTGAAAAGTGTTTTACTTTCACTTAAACCAATCAGGAATCTCACTTTGAAATTAACAATAAATCGCATTATAGTTTACTGTCATTTTGAGGATTCGAAAGATAATTAGAATGGAAGCTGATTAAAATAGATAATAAATAAAATATATGTCCAATTATAAAATTTTATTCTACTTGAAGGATTAAAATTCGAATCCGTTCAATTTTATTGAAGTATCGGAAGCCAGTAAAAAAAAAAATCGACTGAGGATTAAAATTCGAATCCGTTCAATTTTATTGAAGTATCGGAAGCCAGTAAAAAAAAAATCGACTGTTTAAAACACCAATTTTTTTTTTTTTTTAACCAATAAGAATTTAGTTCAATTTTATTTATAGCCAATCAGCAGAAGACTTAATTATAAATAAATTTAGTAACGCCTACTACATCAGAAAACTTTTAAACTCGCTCTCCTCTCGAATTTTTAAATATTTAGACGTATTTAAATTTTTAAAAATGTATTTAAATTTTACGTTAAAAAATTACAATTTAAAATATTAGCCTGTATAAATAAGAAGCTTATAAATAAGAGTTTTTAGACATAATGTGAAATCCGAAAACATTTTTTTATAGGACTGTATTTGCAATCCTTTCTCTTTTTTTATTTTATCATTTTTGCAAACATCAAAAACATAAAAACGACATTGACATAAGGAAAATGCCGAAATATTTGCATGAAAAGTGCACCATAATAAAACTGTGCATTGTAGAGAAGAACTCTTTCATTCCATTAAACAAATTCTTTAGATTCGAGTCGGTTACCAATTCAACTTTACAAACTTTAGAAAGTAAACGTGAGTCTTCATCCAGTTTGATGTTTAAGATATACATTTTTTTTTCTTTTTCCCTCTCTCTCTCTGTCTCTTCTACTTCAGTTTGGAAATGCATTAGAATTGGAAATATTTCATTATCCTAAACGTTTCTAAAAGTGTGTATGTAGTAGACAAGATCTACCAGATAGAATTGTAATCTCTTAACTGTTCCTTCTCTCTATTATTGGGAATCTGTTATTTCTTTATTAAATAAATTAAAATCGACAGATACACGTTTTCTTCGATGGAGATTTAATTAAATCATTATTACCGAGTAGAAAAGTTAAAATAAATATTAATTTTAACGACTAAATGAAATGTAATTAAAATTCCGACATACTGATTTATGTAAAGTGATAAAAAATATCTATGATTTTTCATTATTACAATATTAAAAAAATTTTTTTTAAATATTGGTAATGGTGATTAGGAACTCACGTTTTGCCTTCGGATGCATAATGTAATTTTAACGATATTTCTACTTCTGTTATATTAAATTTTAATCAGACGTTTTAATTTTTATCGAGTACTTCAATTTATATTAAAAAAAAATGCTACAGTTTTCCATCAAATTCTACAATTTTTTTTTCAGTTGGTATTTCAATTTTCTAACTGATTTATGTAAAGTGATAAAAAATATCTATGATTTTTCATTATTACAATATTAAAAAGATTTTTTTAAAATATTGGTGTTATATATTATATCTTTTTTATAATGCAATTTTTTGAGATTTTTCAAGACATCAATAGAAAAATACATAATGACATTTTCTTACCTCTAGATCAGCGATAGGCAAACTTTTGTGGGAAAGGGGACATAATGATCAATGAAATATAGCCCGGGGCCGCACTTAAAAATTATATAACATTTTTTTTTTTATTCCTTTAATAATTAAAAAGAAAATAAGCATATAAACATACTTATTTAAGAAATTAGTAATTAACGACTTTACATTCTTTAATCATCTTTTCAAAATATGGATTAAATTTTGTTGTGTTTAATATTAATACCGCTTTCAAATTGTAAGGAATGTTCGTTTATATTCATAATAGAAACAATTTTTTTTATATTCATTTTATTTATCAGTAAAATTTTTTGCATTATCGCTATTAGTTACAAGGGCCATATGCGGCCCATGGGCCACGGTTTGCCCACTGCTGTTATAGATTAAAGTTAACCATTTAATGTTAATATAATAATAATAATAATAATATTATATAATAAAATAAATATATATAAAAACAATACTTCAAATATATACATGCCTGTTCGATCATATAATAAATGAAGCCTTTTTAAACCTTTAGTAATATGTTCAGTTTTTATAATACATATATTATTTTCTGTTTCACAAAGTTCTTCAGCTGAATTTAAAGATTGTATAGACATTTCCAAACAATTCAAAGCGAAACGAGCATCACCATCACAAAGTTCTGATAAATTTTTTATAGCAGATTTTTCTATATACTTTCTAGTAAATAAACAAAATTTAGTTTACAGAAAGATAATATATTTAGAAATGTATAAAATTTTTTATTTACCCTTTAATGGTTCCTGTTAAACTATTCACATTTTCAATTATTTTAAAATTAATTTTATTTAATGCTCTTTCTAATATTTCTTGAATACGATGCATTGCTAATTTTTCTAAAATTATTACACGACAACGAGAAAGCAGTGATGAATTTAAAGAAAATGATGGATTTTCTGTAGTAGCTCCAAGTAATATAATTGTGCCATTTTCAACAAATGGTAAGAAAGTATCCTGTAAAATAATTTACATACGTTTTAATAATATTAAAAATAAGAGAAATCATAATTCAAATCAAATCACCTAACCATTTAAATTTATTCTTTAATAAAATTTAATAAGTTATTAAAAAATTAGTTTATTTTTAAATAATTTCATTTTATAATTCAAAATTGCTTGAAAATGATGGCTGTAGTCAAATTTGCAGGAAAAATTGGGAAGTTGTGCAAAATTATCAAAAATGATTTATTTTGCTTAGCATTATCTATTGTTTAAAAAACATACTAACTTTTAATGTGATAAATGAATTGTGTGTGGATTTCTTTAATATATAGCCTTTTCCCGATTTATGTAATACTCAACTTATGCAAATTCAATTTTATATAAAATATTTTCATAGCTTTTTTTTATATTTCTTTTCAGATATAGTGTATAAACCTGTACTATACTTATAGTTATAAATTCAAATATGTTAATTTACATAAATAACGTAATATAATGTTTTAATAATTTATTTAAAAAAATTTTTTTATTGATCTTAAGTATCATATTACTGATATAATATTGTTCTATCTAGTATTGCCTCCCTTTTAATAAGGAACACATGGCACCATAATGCTGTATAAATGCAATCATTGTAGTCATATAACCCTCTGAGTTTTTAATCAAGAATTTTTGTTAAATTATTTTTCCAATTTATGAGGGTCAGCTGATCTGTCCCAGGCCTGACAATGAAAACAACATATTTTGACTTTTTTGGTTTTATTTCTCAACATAATCACCAGAAAGGCTAATACATTTTTCATATCAGTGCTCTAATTTAGTTATACCATCTTTATTAACGCGAAACATCGAGCTCCTCAAAATAGCTATTTACAACATCAATAACTGCCTTATTGCTCTCAAATCGTTGTCCACCTAGCCATTTTTTGAGGTTAGGAAATAGGTGGTAGTCACTGGGTGCTAAATCTAGCAAATAAGGTGGATGGGAAGCAATTACAATTTTAATTCATTAATTTCAGCTATTGCAACAATTGACAAATGTGCTGGTGCATTGTCATGGTGAAACAGGTTTTTTTCATTAGATGTGGTTGTTTTTTCTTTACTTCATCACTCAAACGCTGCAATAAATTTGCATATACTCACCAGTGATACTTTTACCCTTTTCAAGGTAATCAATAAAAAAAATTCCTTTTATATCCCAGAAAACACTCACCATAATCTTGTTAACTGACAAAATTGACTTTGCCTTCCTTTGGAGTTGATTCACCTACCACTGTCCACTGTTTTTACTGTTCTTTGCTTTCAGAAGTGTAGTGATGAACCCAAGTCTTAGCCATAGTTACAAAGCAACACAAAAATTCATTGGGATTGCGCTGATACAGCACCAAATTCTCACTTGAAACGATTTTCCGTCTCAAGTTTTGCTCAGGCATTAGTAAGCGCGGCACCCATCTTGCGCAGAGCTTATACATACCCAAAATATTATTTAAAATATTACCTACATGTTCTTTTAATATTTTTACAGCCTCCACTATCTCAGACAACTTTAATCTGCGGTCTTCCAGCATGATTTTATGGATTTTTTCAATCATTTCAGGAGTTGTCATCTCCATGGGGCGTCCAGAGAGGGCTCATCTTTCGTGCTTGTATGACCCATTTTAAATTCAGAAATCCACCTTTTCACCATTGTATATGACGGAAAAGAGTTTTTTAGGTGTCGTCCATTTCCTTCTTGATTTCAGGTGTTAAACCTTTTATATAAAAGTATTTTATAACTGCATGTTTTTCCAAATCTTTTATTTTTGTGAAAATCTCAATAGCATCTTGATCAAAACACTGTCAAACAAATACTAAGCAAGCTACTGATCTAAAACTGTATATATAAGCTAGTTAAGGATAGTACTATAGAATGCCAGCACAAAATTACATTAGTGGTGCCATCTGTGTGTCAGGCCCGGGACTTATCAGCAGACTCTCCTATATAAATTTATGAAAAAAAAACAATTCATAAGTAAGTTGGAGAGTGGCTGTATAATCTTTAAAAAAACTTAAAATGTTTCTTTTAACATCTTATTTTAAAATGAGTTATTAGATTATTTTATAAATTTGCAGATCTATTCTTTTCTATATTTATATTTATTCTTTTCTATATTTATTCTTATCTATATTTTACTATTATATCAATAACTAGCCAGGATACTTGGCATTGCTCGGGAATTTCAAATACATAATACAATATATCTGATAATTCTTATGCTTTCATTATGTCAGCATCCTTTGCTATTAAGAGAAAAAATTTGAATTAATTTGAGAGAATTTATAGGTTAGATTAGTGTGAATTAAGCCATTGAATCATATATATGACACTTTTGATGGTAGCCAAATTTAGAGCCTGGCAATGCCCCTGGTGAAGTCAACTGAAGATTGAAAGATGAGATTCAACAGCTTAGATCTGTGAATTTATGGACTTTAATAATTTGACAATGGACGTATAAAAGTATCATTTTACTATGTAATTCATTTATTATAGCATTTGTAATTCATTGGCTTTTTTGTGCCCTATACATAGCATCAGATATGCACTTTTTCCATACACTTTCAATCATACATATCAATTTGATACAGATTATTATAGTAAATGAATTGATTTATTAATTAGGCATACTATTGGAGGAAATCTTTAATTTAAATCTTTAAGATGTTTTTCCCAAATACAAAAATTCCTGTTTTCCTATATATAGATAGTTCTTGATTTACGATAGGATTTGGTGTCAATCCCTACCATCTTAGTCAAAATGGTCAGAAATTGAAAATGTTAAAAATTTATGGATTTCTCACTTCTAATACTTACAAGGACTCTATATGTTATCTTAATAAATACAAAGAACACAAAACTGATAAGAATCAGAACAAAAAGGAAGATTTTCATATATCCTATCATTGTATCAGAGACACAAACTCGTTGAATTGTATTGATTGTATTGTGATTTCCACATTTACAGGATTAAAGGATTTCATCACTCTTGTAAGTAAGAGTGGTTGTAAATCAATAATTTCCTGTATTTTTATTTTTTTTTTTATATTTTGTAATCTAGTTTCAATCAACGAGAAAAGCAAAGTTATATATTTCAACTCACTATAAATATTTATTACATTTAACAATGCAAATGCTAATTGCTGCAGGAGTTAAATTACTCTTGTTACTAATGAGGGATGATATTTATCTATCACACCAAGAATAAAGGAGGAGCTTGGTCTATTGGGTCCATCTTGAAAATCCCAAGTGGGTTTTGTTGTAAACTTTGTGATGGTTTAATTGTAAACATATCATATGTATCTAATTATAGAGACAAATCTTAAACTGTTTTTTTAGTATATATTGAATATATTATATATATTTATAATTTATTGCTAATCCTGTTTTACAATATTTTTGAACAAAATCATTTTGTTTTTTTAATTGTTTTGCTTTATTACATAATTTGTAAATAAAACAATTATCACAAAGTTGTTTTTCTTTTTCCAAGCAATAACAATTCAAATATTCTATTTTTATTTCATTAGTCTAATATATCAAGTATATTATGAATTTTATGAAGTTCTACTGATGACATTTTAGGATCCAGGCAATTGGTTCATTTTCAGTTGTATTATTTATTCAAAAAATGAAATTATTTTTTCTGAATTTTTCAATTTGTTCTCTCTATTATGCAATTAACTTTTATTTATTATATTTCAATTATACTTATAAATTTTTTATAATATAACCATAATCATAAATATTACAGTAGTGAAGATGGGTGTTTTATGTGCATTATAATATTGAGATTATTTTTCTATGATGAAAATTAAATATTTAAATGAAAATGAAAATTGAATATTTAATATATGATAACTTTTCACAATTTTAAGTAAAATGAATATCAAAGAAAAATTTAAGAAAAACATTTACAAATTTAGAAAGTTTCTATGTTAACAAACTTCAGTCTTCCTCTCAAATTTATTTCTAAAATGACTGGCTAAAATTTGTCAAATTTCTTTTCAATGTATTTATTTTTCTTGGATATAAAGACAATAAATAAATCATAATAAAATTGGAATGATTTCATATATTAATGGTGTATACTTTGATGATAAATTATATTTATTTTTATTTTATACTGTACAGTAAAACTTGTCTAAGCTGGAATTGCAAGGGATCAGAAAATTTTTCCACCTTAGACAGATTTCCAGCTTTTATAGATTTCATTTTGGAATAAAAAGAGAAATGACATTTAATGCATTTACAATATATTGTTATTGCAATAGTACATATTTTGGTAATATATAAATAAAATATAGCATCAAATTAACCTACATCAGGGCTGTTCAACCTGTAGTCTGCAGCCTGCATGATAGGATTTATTAAATCTTGTTTTTTATTCACTGCTGTTTGTGCTGTACTGATATTGAACTATATCCTTATATTTTGTATGAATTCTGTGTCTTGTTTTACAGGATTTTGGTTTGCACGATTTTTCCAGGAACTTATCTACTGTGTAAATCGAGGGCTGAGTGTCTTTTTTTTTTATTAAAAGACAGAAGCATCAATGCAAAATTGGTTCAATGCATTTGATGACCATGAAAAAGTTATAAATATAGAAATTTTTCATATTTTTTTTTTAATTTTTATAACGCATTTATTTTTAAAAATAAGATTAATCAGTATATTATGTCATAATGATGCCACCATAGCAGTGACATGATGTCATCCAATATTACATCATCAATGATAACATGCATCAGTTGTGTTTTGTATCATCATCCATTATTATAACATGTTATTATTGTATTGGTGCAACTATGATGCTATCTTAACTTACTTTTAAGCATTTAAACATGTAATTTTGTTATCAGCTAATAATTCTTCAACTCTTAAGATGATCTCAACCCAAAATAGCTTATATTATTCATAGGATCAAAGAAAATTTCTAGACAAAGTTTGATTTTGAGAAATCAAATGATGTTCATTCATTAATATGGGTTTTATAACAATAGTTTTTGGAGCTGATGATGGTATTATAATAGATAAAACATTTTTCCTATAAAAAAATTTTCTGGAAAGATGCTATATTATTTTGGATTTTATTTAGAATTAGAATGATTTAACAGAACAACAGCTCTTCACAGGAAACTTTTATTAGGAAGAGTGATATTTTTGGCCTTCCATAAGGCTATCATATGATGTTATGAAAGGCCAGAAACATCACCTGTTCCTAATAAAATTTTTTTTTGTGAAGAGCTGTTTTTCTATTGAATTTATCATACCAGGAATACAATGATGAAGTAGAATGATTCTTTTTATTTATGCTTTGATATTATAAACTTATAATAATAGTAATAATAATAATAATAATAATAATAATAATAATATATATATATATTTAGATATTTAAATTTTAATTTAGAAATTTTTTTTTATTTAAATAGAGAAAAATTTTTATTAAATAACTATCCATTTTTAAATTACTTTATTTAATCATTTACCTATATCTTCACTAGCAAAGATAACCATTCTACGTGCAATAAAACGAGGATCTTCACCACTTTCAATCATACGTGCTAACCAATATAAAGCAGCATCAACAGAGGATCCTCTCATAGATTTTATGAATGCAGAAATGCAGTTATAATGCTGATCACCTAAGAGATAAGTTATATAAATGAACAGAATAATTTTTGAATTTTTCAATTATTCCATGGATATAATAAGGATAGAAAAATCAAAATGTTTTCTATTCTTTCTATCTTAAGTAAAATAAAGTATATGAAAAATTAATTTTAATTATTTATATAATTTACTAAGTTTGTTAAATAAATATTTTTAGTTTTCAGATAAAGTGCTGTTGCCAGTATTGTTCAAATATTATTGGTCTTTCTTCTGTGGGTCAATTTGTAATAAGAAATTCACTAAAAATACTTTTTACAAATGATAATGCATTAGTCTACAGTATATGTATATATAATGAGTTATTGTTTATAAAATTCTGTTTTGAATAAGTTTCCTATTACAAACAAACTTATATCAGAAAAATCAATAATATTTGAATTATACAAACAATAGCATTTATCCCATCATTATCCAGCACTGAATTTCAAAACTGAATATGTTTATTTAATGATTATGAGTTATGTAAGCAACTGAAAATAATTTTATCCATATGTTTTATTTTAGTTAAAATACTATTTAATAAATAGTTTTAAATATTTTTCAAATTACAGGAAGTTCCCAATTTTATGAGTTAATTCATTCCTGGAGTAGGCTCATAAAGTAAGAATTCATAAACTAAGAGTCAATTTTCCATAGACAATGTTAAAAAATGAGTTTTGTTCTTGACAATGAAATTTGACCATAATAAAATTAAGGAAAGGTCAATAAATTCCATAGTTTATGGTTAAATAATGATTTATTTATCTAAATAAATGAAGATATAGCCTTTAAAATCAAGCAAATATCATATATTATATATAACCAAATATGATATACATTATGATAATAAAGAAATTATTTATGTCATTCAAATATTAAGGAATTTTTTTACTCTTTGCCATCATTATTGACAAATGAAAGATGAGCTTTTATACAGTGGATGATACATAAAAACAACTCAGGAATGAAAGTTATTTACATAATTTGCCCATGAAACAATTTCAGCTAGAACACGCATTACAGTACTACTGCTTTTAGATTTGCCATTTTGATTTTACTGATTTTTTTTTAGCAGAAAACAGAGTTTCTGTTAAAAAATCAGTAAAGTAGAGTTTTACTGTATTATATAGCTATGTATATAATTTTAAAAGCCTTCTTATGAATGATTAGAATTTATTTATTGCAATTAATTTAATTTTTTTGATTTTTCTGATATTTCATATTTGAAAAAACTAAAACTTGGGAACTTGTATACATTTCAGCATACCTCCATGAAATGAATTATATGGATTTCTAAAAACTTTCTAAATATTTCAAGTTTTGGAAAACTGATTTATAAAATTATTTCAAATTAGTATTATAAATCTTTGTATTATTTAGTATTGAATCAAATAAGGATTTTAATATTTTGTTTATTTAATTCACTATTTAAAATAAACAGATATTCATATTTGGCTAAAACATTTGTAGAATATATAGAGATATAAGAAAATATATTAATTTTATTTTAAGTTATGCAGAATGCAGAATATAAACTGAAAAAATTCTACAAATTTCAATTTATTTTATATTTTTTAAATTATTTTAATCATCATCACAGACTTAGTTTTTAAATTTTTACTATAAATTCTTCATAATTTATTTTAATAATTTACATGAAATTAGCTATTGTTATGCAAAACAGAACATTATTTAAATTTTGCATTTATGATTTTTTTCAATAATATTCAAACATATGCAATATTTTCTCAAATCAAATAATATCCTCAATTATTATTAAATATTATCATTAAATTTTTTAAGCTATCTCAATGATCAAATTATTAGTGCACAAATTATTTTTTTTAAATTTTGTTTGAAATTTTTATTACATAAAGATCATAGAAATGAATTGCCGAAATCAAGTGATAGAATTTCAATAAATTATCTTATACATTATCTTTCAATAATAATAATAATAATAATAATAATAATAATAATAATGACCCCTTCTGAATCCTGCTAAGCTGCCTCAAAGTGGCAGAGGGGTGCACGTGGATGGAATAGGCGATGCAAACCAGAAATTTAATTTCTTGTAGGGTCACCCTGGGCTAGAAGGCTATCCCATTTTTTTTTTTTATTAAAAGTTTATAAAAGTTGAAAACTGATTGATAATTTTGGGGCCCCTAGATCGCAGGGCCCTGGGATGCAGTCTAGTTGGCCTATTGGTAAATCCGGCCCTGTATAGATGCCTATGAATAGTTGAATGGGATGAATGGATGATTCTTTGATTGTTGCATCTGGATTCCCCTCAAAAACAGCTCTCAACACAGCATTATCCAGTTCAAAAGATCATCTTTCGTATGGCATATCCATGAAAGTCCTGTTCCCAAACCGAAATTTCTGGAACCATCCTTGACACTTTCTGACATTCAAAGTATCCTGCCCATATATATAGTATTGATATTCTGTGTCATAAGTTGCTGTATGCCCTTGATTAAACTCATACAGCATAATATGCCTTATGTGGTCTTCAGACACTGTAATTTCCTATAGACTTTAACAGCACAAGGGATGCATATGAACTGTTGTTTTCTATGTTATGTTATATGAAGAGCATGCTGTGTAATATGTCTTACTAAACCCTAGATCTACTAAATTGTCTGATTGCAATAGTTTTGTGGGACATGCAAAAAACGACCTGATATAAAATTTTCCATGAAATATTTAATTTAGCCATAAGAAGAAACTGTGTCATAAAATTAATCAGAAAACAGTAATCACAAACAATTATATTTTTATATTTATATATATATTGCTGATTCATATTACCACTGCATAGTTTTTTACAAAAAGGTTTTGTAATATATTGTATTCTGAAAGATGATATTTTTAATCATGTTAATTGAGCTGAAGAGAAATAAATGTACATGTGCTCCTTGAGTTATGAACATTTACACTTACAAACATGAAATTTCATTTCCAAATTTGAAAACTCTTCAAGAATTTTAAACAAGGTGACAGCAAAATGCTCTAGAATTTTATTTTATAGCAGAATGTTCTATAATGTAAATTACACAGTTAGTTAATATATTATTGCAGTATAAATTGGCAGCAATTATACCAAAAACCCTTGGTTTATTAATCACAACTTTTTATTGAAATCAGTGAAATAAGAAACTTCTAATTGATACAATTGTAACATATATTGCAAAATACAGTATATAAAATTATTTCAGTACTTTTGGAGCCAAAATATCAATAACAGCAGTATTCAACTTAGGAATAACTCAAGTTACAAACAAAACTTATGTCCGAATATGTTCATAATTTGAGGAGCACACATGTATAGTTATTTTTGAACTGTTTTATTTATCTGAATTTAAATCAATAAAATTAAAAAATACTGCATAAGATGAATTATATCTGAAAATAATTTTTGCAAGGTATTATTTTAATAAACTTTCTAATTCCACTAATAATTTAAATTTCAGTTATAAGTATAGCAATCACTTACTTTAAAAAATGTTTAATCGATAATTGATCATATAAATTTTCTTCAAATTACAATAGATCCCCACTTATGCAGTTTAAATTTATGCAATTTCAGAAGTATGCAGATGCTTACATTTCTATTTTTGTTGAATTTCCATAAAACAAAAACAAAAAATTCATTAAACAATTTATATTTTCTGCAAAAGTATTACTTATGGCCTTAAATTTTCTTTTCTATATTTAAAATATGCTCATAAATTTCATTTGGCCATTCTGTTTGCTAATACATTCATTCATGCATATCAAATTCAAGTATTGTTGGATTTATGCAGAAAATTTTTGGATGAATTAATCTCGTAAGTTGGACACCTACTGTACTTTATTTGTTTGTTGATAAACTCTAAAACTTATAAAAATTTTTCACAATTAATAATTTTATACTTTATTTTTGTTATACTTTGTTTCAAGCTACAAATATTTAGAATAAAATCATAATTGCTTCTAGTTGTTTTACAGATTAGTACAAGGGAAACTCGAAAGAAATAATTAAAAGAAATTCTTATTTCCATTACAAGTTTCTACTTCTCTTCTTAATTTAAGTAAAAGTAAAAAAAGATCGTAGAATGGCTTTCTTACCCATATCGTATCTTACTTTCTTGAAGATCTAATATTATCTTAGTATATGGTTCCTTTTTTATTTATATAAAAGATGCTTTTATAAGTTGCATATACAATATACAAATATGCATATATATATGCACACACAATATAGTTTAGTTAAATAATAAACTATTATTACATTAACTCTTAATTTAGAAAACTGTGTAAAAATAATAAATAATATAAAAATAATATAATAATCTGTTATATTATTAATAATATGATAATCTGTTATATTATCTATAATAATAATAATCTAGATTAATAATCTGTTATATTATCTATAAAAATATCGTTGCCATATCTAAATTATTATTTAAAATATTTAGGTGTGCCGCCAAATTTTAAAATGTATTCTTCAACAGAAAAAAGATTGAGAATCACTGCTGTAGTTGTTAACATTCAATTCCATATGTGGAGGGGATAGTATTTCCCCAGTTCCATTTTAAAATGCAAATTTCTCAAAACTTTCACAGCACAAAACGAAATTTTTCAGCACAATTTAGCACAAACGATTGTATAAAAATTATTATGAAATGCTGGGATGGGAGTTGGGGAAATGGATCTTCTGTTCCAGATAAATACTGCATAGAAATTTATATGGAATATAGTATTTTTACCTTCAAATATATATTTATTACAATATTTATGAATTATGAATGATTTTTTCTGAAGACTACAAAATCATTCAAAAATCAGTTCTGTATTCTTTAAGATATCTACATAAAAACTGTGCTTCTTATTACACGAATCATTATTAATCATTATAAATTCAATTCTATTCTAACTTTAAAATAAATATCTGTTCAAAACATTTAATATTTAAGTGCAGTATTGAGAAATTTGAATATTTACTATCATTTAGATGCGTTTACTTTATTGGCAGTTTAAGAAAATGACGTTGTAAATCAAATACATATAGTAATTGCTTTTAAATTATAACAAATAGATATTCCATTGCCAACTATACTGTAATTGGCTTATTTTTTACATATTAGATATTTTTAAATAGATAGTCTATTAGATTAATTCTCCAATAATGTCTCTTGAATACACTTGTTTTTATTTCTGCGAATAACAACCGCTAAAATAGAAGTTATTTTTGAATATTGGATTTATTATGTCATATCTATTGGACATTTTGCTACAGTTAATTTAAAATTCATAAGTTTATTCTTCAATAAATTTTTTGAAAATACATTATCTTTTCTGGAGATACAGGTAATAGTCACTAAGCTGTATTTATGAATTTTTTGATTTTTTTTTCCCCTTTGAGTTTAAAAAACTCTGCCTATTGCATCTAAATTGATAAAATTTTGCTAATTCTTCGATAATATTTTCTCGGATAAGCATTTTTGTTTTTTACAGTTTCTCTGCTCCAGATATTTTTAATCTCAAAAATAGGAACCAAATACTTTTTTATTATTATTATTGTATTTAAGTTTTGTTTCTGAATTTAAAATATAATGAGTTAAATTGTCGAGAAATGAAATCATCAATTATAGCTCTAGTATTAATAGATAAAAATATATATAATTTGAAAATCTTAATTCATATTAAATTCAAAAATATATTTTTTAATAATAAGTTGAAATGTATTGAAAATAAGGATTTAGTGAACATTTTATAAGATCTATACGACTTCCCAGAATTATTTATTATTTATTATTTTTTTCTCAAATTGATGACGACAATTCTTTGCTGAAATTTAAAAATTTCTACAAATTTTATTTATACTTTCAGAAAAGTTATTAATTCAGAACTCTGAGGAATTGGAGATTAGAGCAAATAATAAGATGCTCAAATAAGTTACATTTTTACTTTCATAATCTACGGATTTGCTTGTTAAATACTTCTATAATCTGTTTAGAAAATCTCGAAGACAGAAAACTTTTACTTCAAAGTAAAAGTTTTTCAATGGAATAAAAGATGATCCTACTATTAAAAGATTTAAAAAAGGATGGAAAGAATTCAGAAAAAGAGGTGCCTTATATTTATCATAAATGACAAAACCAGAACTTATCGATTTAGAAGGATCGGATTACAAGCAAATATTGCCAAAACAAATCATTCTATAAGAACAGATAGGCTATCTTCTTAATATCAGTAGTGTAACAACGCGAAAAATAAATAAGAACTCAATATGTTTATGTAGATATTATTTCGCTGAACATCTATCAGCGTTTTTGATTTCATCAGCTATCGTATGTTGATGTTTACGGAAGTTTCTTCTGCCATTATCATTAACCACTTCATAAATTTTTCATATGTTTAAATGGTGATAAATCTATTCCTTTCGAATGATTGTTACTATACCCATAGTGTAATAGTGCTGCCATCTGTGAGATTATTATAATATTACGATATGAACTACTGTAATTTTTTTCTAAAGTGTATTCTTATGGAGAAAATAAACGAAACGTTCGAAAACTTAAAATTTTTTGCCACTTTAGCTTTGATTTATAGGAAAAACGAATAAAATCGTCTACATTACTTTCTTATGTTCTGGACAACTACTAAGCGGCAAACCATTCCAAGCCCCGTCACTCATATCAGTAATGCGGTCAAATGGTTAGACAGATTGTGGATGGGTCGATGGTAGGGCCTACCCTTTATTCTACTTTTTTAATATTACTACGCATGTAAGGGTTTAATAATGAGTTTGAATAAACTCTAATTGTTTAATATTTTAAAAAGATGGAAATCAGCGTAAAAACTAAGAAAGGAAAAGACAGCTATTCATAAGCATTATTTTTTCTTTGAAGCATGAAGAGTGAACACTGACGATTATAAATATGATCCATATGGGTACCAAACTTTTGAAGACGCCAAAAAGTGAAAGTGCTACAGTAAAAAAATAGCATTTTTTATTACAACTTTATTATTATACAATCATCAAGTATATTCTAAGCAAGATTAAACTTATTACTCATCAAAATTAATATATTATATTATTCTCAAATTTACTAAAACTAGATTCAAAAATTATATTATTATTATTTTTGCATCAATAGCATGGAGATTCCCGACAGCTAAATTAGCTCAGGGCTTTGCAACTCTTGAGTAAAGTATTCTCTGTACAGCTCTACAACTCTATTTGTAAAGTATTCAATAATGTGTGCTGTTTTAATTAAAATGCTAAATATTATATAATTGGAATTATGTAATAAGATTGTCTTTTTTGTTCAAATAAACAGGATACACAGGACATGTTGATTATTTTTCACTCGAAAATTTGTTGTACCATTTATCACATTTTATTAAAATAATGGTCTCTAGTTTTAAAAATTTTAATAAATGTATACTATTTACCAGAGCGCGTATTTGAACTAATACCGTATTTTGAAGAGAAAAGTTTAATTTATTGACGTAATTATTAAAATTATTGTTAATTTAGCTTTTAAATATTTTAAAGTGTTATAAATATGTTTTAAATAAGTTGTATGTTTAATAGACTGAAGAATGGATGAACTACATAATGCATATCTATTTTAACTAGATAAAAAACCTTGCATTCAATTTATTTGTCAGCACCTTATTTGATTGTTATTATAAATGATGGAACTGTTTATTATAAATTCTATAGTATATGATTTGCTCTCTTTCTTTATTATTATTATTTTTAATGGTAAGCAATAATGTTTACAGTTTCAGTACATTAATACAATTTTCATGGGCGTTTATAATTAAGTACAGATTACAGTAATATAAAGATGTTCGTTAGGAATGTTCATCTAGTTCAGGGCTGTCCAACCCTGAACTAGATTTATTTTTATTTTTATTATTAATATATTATTTTTTATTATTATTGAAATTCGCCGTATCATCATCAAATATCCCACTAATAAAGAAAAAGAAATTTGTTTCATTTATGTATTAAAAATATATAATAAAAAATAATGAAGTTTTTATTGTTTAAATCAGTGGGTCTCAACCAAATTGTGCCGCGGCACACTAGTGTGCCGCCAAATCTTTGAAGATGTGCCGCGAAAAATTAAGAATGAATTGTATTTATACATGAATTGTATGAATCATATATATTAATAGTGAAACACGATTGGCTGGATATCCCTTTTGCAGTCGAACCATTTCACCGATTCCTATAAATAGGGTATCATTAGAAAAATCTAGCCTTTGAATTTCTGAGACAGCCAAAACTTTTTGTCGTTTTTCAAAATTTAAAAATTAAGGAATAAAAATTATAGTTTCTCTAAAAAGATAAAATCCGGAGATGATGCTATAACCTAATACGGTCCGCCATTTAATGATCCCATGTATGGGAATGTCTGGGAATAAAAATTATAGTTTCTCTAAAAAGATAAAATCCGGAGATGATGCTATAACCTAATATGGTCCGCCATTTAATGATCCCGTGTATGGAAATGTCTACAATCTGACTATAATAAATAAGAATAAATACAACAATCTGTTAATAAAAATTCGTTATTAAATGAAAATTATTATTTAAAATGTTTAGGTGAGCCGGCAAATTTTAAAATATTAAAATATGTTCCTCAACAGAAAAAGGTTGAGAATCACTGGTTTAAATACTTAACTACATTTTCTATTTGTATTTTCTAAAATATTTTTTATTTCAGTGATTAAAAGTTCTTGACCCACTCAATGATTTTTAAAAAATTCCTAAACAAAAAGAATTCAAAGATTATTATTCTACAATATTTTTGTTTATTTGTCATGTGACTAATCATATATTGTACATTATTTACTAACTTTTTTTGCTTAATAACTTTCATTAGAATTAGTATATTTTATGTGCAGCCCAAGACAACTTTTTTCTTCAAATGTGGCCCAAGGAAGCCAAGAAGGTTGGACATTTCTGGCCTACATAATAGAATGCACAGGGCAAATAAACTTTGAATTTTTTAAAGCAAATAAACTGGACATATAATGCTGTATTAGAAAAAAATGCAACAAGTAGTACTGAATTACAAGTTTTATTTTAAAATTTCATTCTTCAGTTCTTATATATAGTATTTGTATTAAGTACAAAAATTATAAAAGTTTCTTTTCCATATTTTGTCAAGAGTTTTTGTTTTGCATGTTTACTTAAACATGCTTCTCTTTCCATCATTGTATGTATTTGAAAAAGTTTTTCAGTAATTTGTGTACAATTAAAATGTTCAGAAAATTCTTCTAATACAGCCAATTTATTCATAGCATTAGCAAAATTTCTTATTTTTTTTTGTTTTGTTTTTGGAAAGTCTCTTCCCAATCCTTTTTCACTGTCATTTTCTTCATTTATAGAATTTTCTTTTCTTCTTGACTGGATCAAATCACTCATAGTTTGATAACCTGCCTCTATTAAAAAGTTTTTATCAATGTTGACATATTCTTCAGCAATTTATCTGCATACTAATGTCAACAAGCTGTCCTATAAATGTCTAAATTCCATCAATGTGCAATACTTCAAAAAATTCTTTCATTCCTTATTCAGGTTGACCAATGATTTCAAATTCAAAACCACTTTTCCTTTATAAGATGAAAAAAATTATCTTTTTTCCATCTTATACAGGTGTTCTTTTATTCAGTGAAATTTTAAAATACTTTCCATTTCCACATTAGACAGTTTCTGTATTATACAGATAATTTCTTTGATATTTCTATTGAAGTAATATTTTCCATGTTGAGCAGTTTTCTGGCTTTTACAGTGTCCAGCTTAGAAAGGTTTTACTGTATATGATTAAAATAGTTTAATCATATACTGTATACCAATAGAATAAATTAAAATCTATCAAACTAATACACTGCTCCATTTTGTAAAAACCAATAATTAAGCACTTCATGCAGGGAAAAAAAAACTACGTTTTCAGAAAATCAAATCTCTTTTTATTAAATAAAGCACTTTCAGCTCTACCGAGCCCTCTTCAGTATTTAAGAACAATAAGCAATAGCTATCATTAATAAAACAATTTCCCTGCACGAAGTGCTTAATCATTACAATAAATTAATATTGAAATTTTAAAAAATGAGGGAAAAAAGTTAATAATAAGTTATAAAAAAAACCAAGTGCTTCACTACAAAAACATAAAATTAATTGGCATTCTTGATATTGCAGATGACATGATGTAAATGCAACAAGCTATTTTTAAGAAACTAATAATTTCATTATGCATACACAAAATACAAATGTAAGTAGTTGCACAGTATTAAATTGTTACATGGTACACCTAGCCCTCAATTTGCATGGCACTCAATTTACATGGTTTTGCTTTTACATGATTTTTAAATGAAAACAAAAAAAAAATTTTTTTGATTGTTTGATTGTTTTGCATTATGCCATTTATAAATTAAAAGAGTATCGTATTGTCACGTTTTGTAGGTTTACGAGTTCGTAGAGATTAATAAAGAGTGAATACAGCTATATTTCGTATAGTCCAATTTATATCAGATTAGTGTTGTATGAGATAATTATTGACTAAATTCAATACAAAATCCGATAATTATCTCATACAACACTTATCTGTATGTCTTTAAACAGAATAACTCAGTTCTTCTTAGTCCACTTTTGCTTTCACAATTTATCACTCAATAATTCACAGTTCTTAGTCCACTTTCGCTTTCACAATTTATCGCTCTCTTAATTATCTCATACAACACTAATCTGTGTCTTTTATTCAGAATAACTCGCAAGTTCTTCTTAGTCCACTTTTGCTTTCACAATTTATCGCTCACTATTATTAACTTTTACTGTTCAAGTCTCACAGTTTAACTAAACTCAACTCTTTAATTATTACTGTCCAAGTCTCGCAGTTCAACTAAACTCAACTCACCGCAGCTTGCCTAATTATGTTTGAATGCTTTTATTGTTTTTATTTGTACCATTAATTTTTACTGTCCAAATCTCGCAGTCCAACTAAACTCAACTCAGACTTGAGCTCTCCTAATTTATGTTTGAATGCTTTTATTGTTTTTATTTGTATGGAATATTGTTAAGTTTTTTTTGTATTCGAATGCTTTTATTGTTTTTATTTGTATGGAATATTGTTAATTTTTTTTTGTACCGTATTCAATGTTAATTAATGTTTATGTTTTTATTTATAATAGTTTATTATTTAACTAAACTATATTGTGTGTGCATATATATATGCATATTTGTATACTGTATATGCAACTTATAAAAGCATCTTTTATATAAATAAAAAAAGGAACCATATACTAAGATAATATTAGGTCTTCAAGAAAGTAAGATACGATATGGGTAAGAAAGCCATTCTACGATCTTTTTTTCTTCATTTTACATCTCTTTCCACTTGGAGAGGTATTAAGCAGCGAAGTCATTTCAGAGCCCATCACAGTACAAATATACTCACTAGTACTGTATCTAATAATATCAACTCCAGAAAAAATAAGTGGTTGACTGAAATCTAAAGCAACTTATGGTGTTGACTTAATGACTTTATTTTCATTATAAAGTTTCCACAGATCTCAGTTTATATCTAATTGAGCATTGGTTAGATATGAAAATAAAACAATAATTTTAATCAAATATCCATATCAAAATTACAATCGATCACTTATTTTCTTATAGTTAGTGGTTGATTCATTTTATACAGTACATTGAAACTTTTTACAAGAAATAATATTTATTTTTTAAATGAATAAATATACAAATTAAAAAATGATTATTTCATTCAGAAATATTTTAATTCTTATACAAAAATAGAATAAGATTTATCAAAAATAAAAAGAATGCATCATTTTAAATTTATAATTAATAATGGGAAAATAGAAATTGAATTATCTAAAAACTTTCCAAATAGGTTAAGATATTTTATAAGAGAAAGAATCAAATTCAAAACACACAGATTATATTTATTAATTCTAATAAGTTCGAAATTATTATTTAGTTTCTTATTTTTAACAAGTTTGATTGTGATTTAAAATTTTTAAAAACTAATTTTCAACATTTTCATCTTTGTTAGTTAATTACCAATTTTATAATTTTCAGTTTGAATTCCTGTATTTTGTGGAATTACGTTGTATTTAAAAAGTAAAATTTTTAATTCATTTTTACCATTCATAAATATTTAATTTAAAAATTAAATGTAATCAATTCATTTATTATATTTTTTCTTCTTTTAGAAACTATATTTACTAATAATCTAATTTGACTATATTAACACAAACTTCATATTTAATCCAGTAATTTTTATATAATTTCTAACACTAAATTATTTTTCAAATTAAAAAAAAAACTAATGTTTTTAAAACTAGATATAAATTTGCAATTAATCATAATGTCCTTTTCTGCAATGCTTAGCACAATCTTCCCAATGGTAGCAGCAAAGTAGAGGAGGAGGGCAGTCGTTGGTTGAGTTGCAAGTTGAATACTTTTGACTCGGTCCTCCTGGACAAGGATTTTTTTCAAATTCTGGCCAATTGTGACATTGTCTAAATTGAACTAAAGATTAACAATAGATTACGGTTTTAATTAGTTTACTAAAATTATTCAATTATTTAGAAACTTGCAGTTATGAAAATTTTAACTTACCATGATAAGCAATGGCGATCACTGCCATAGTTAAAACAATCACGAGATTAAATGCCAACTTGGCCATTTTTTTTTTTAATTCTAAGATACGAAGTTTAGTTAACCTTGCAAAACAGATTATATGTGAGCAAATATACGTTAATATAATGACAATAAATGTACTGTACAATATTTTCGAAAATGATTATGAGCTTCGGTATTAAAGCGAGAAAGATTTAAAAATTGGATTTAAATTCGAATAAATGCATTAATTTCCAATGAAATATAATGGCAATAATTATTAGCAATAATAAAAAAGCGAATAAAATCCAACCATACATTTTAGACATCACCAAATTTATATATTTAAGATAAATAAAATTAATATAATCATAAAAAAAAAGTAAAAATCTTACTGTTCGACTTTTCTTGAATGAATACCTTCATCATATTTCAAAGCTCATTTTATACAATAAACCGGTGATGCTTGATTAAATATTTTAACTGCAATCAATCCACTGTTGTACAGTTAATTTACGTTTTACGAATAATTGGTAATTTATAATATGAGCAGCGAAGCAGATAGCTGGAATGTTTAATTAAATTAATAAAATTTTCGTAATTATTTTTAAATAAAATTAAATTCTTATTTTATTCATTAAAGTTCTAATAGTACGATAATGAATCCACTAAATGTCATCGGTTAAAAATAATTACTGCATTTTAAAACATATTAAAACAGTGTGTTAAATATTTATTTCGGTGCTTTAGAATGAAAACATTTACTCTCCCGTCAAAATAATCGTTAGTGCATCTCTTCAAGCGTAAAACTATTTTCGTATAATGAACTGTAAACATTTTAGAAATGTGAAATTTTAAATGTTTTAATTTTAAATAGTATAATTTTATTTAAAATATTTGAAAAAGTGATTTTGGTAATTTATCAAATAATTTGTTTGTTTGAAGTACACAACTATATACTGCATTCTATATGCGATTATCATGATCAACTTTTCATGACTTGTTTATATTTGTATAAAAAATCAAACAGCATAAAAAATCATATGCATTTCTTATAATATTTGAAAATTCCAAACCAAAATTTTCATTGAAAATCTCATTTTTAAATCAAAATAAAATTTAGAAAATTCGAAACTTAAAACGCTATACAATATTTAAACGTGTAATTCCCTAAAAGCATGAAGTTTGGCAGAACGAAACATTTCAAAGATATCCAAGTACATTCCATTTAAATTAGTTTTAGCAAATCGCCGTTAAAAATCAAATATAATAAGATTTAGTGCAGCTTACATTTTGACAGAAACCTTCAGGCTTAGACCACATGTTGGCAGAATTTAGTATCCCGGAAGAACATTTCTTTCCAAGTTATTTTCAGATGTCCTTGATGAACTGTTTGTTGATGTTACTCTGCATCACTAGTTTAAACTCCATAAAGATAATTATGTGATGTTTTTGTCAGTCAGTGTTATTGTTCCATTTATCTCCATAGTCATTTAGAACGATAATAACTGAATATTTACCATGTTTCTATGACATCACTCAAAAAACATAAAGCTATTTTAAAGAGAGAATTGACTAAAATATGTAAACGGCTTGCTTTTTGTGGTGTGTGACAAATTTTGTTTCAATAGATAAATATGATGTTTAAATTGTATACTAACGACACAAATCGCCGATATTTTGAAAAAAATTAATATTAATTTACATAAAGCTATTTTAAAGAGAGAATTGACTAAAATATGTAAACGGCTTGCTTTTTGTGGCGTGTGACAATTTTTGTTTCAATAGATAAACATGATGTTTAAATTGTATACTAACGACACAAATTGCCGATATTTTGAAAAAAATTAATATTAATTCTAATAATAAATATAATTTATGATTTCGATTATATAATTATATTAATAATTGTTAACTTTTATTTTAAAATATTTTTTGTTTTCATAATAATTGAAGTTCAATATCTATTAAATATATTCACTCTTCTGAATTGACTATTATGTTTTAAAATCATTATTTAAAACTAGAGCTTCCAGAAAGAACTAAAATTGCCTACTTTACGATTTCATTTATTTTTCATTTATTTATCATTTGAAATCCATTTGTTTGTGTGTCTAATTTTAATGCCAATTTAACCAGCATAGATGCCAACATGACGTCATATAGTCCAGATAATGATTTCATCGTGACGTCACGCAACATTGCGTCATAACGACATCATACATTTCCTGTTTGTAACATCATCTATTCTTACATCATGATGCTATCATATCGGGACTGTGACGTCATCGATACATATTGAAATACAGATACTGTATTAAGAAATCAGATAACTTTTACATTTGCTAACACTTAGCACCATCTATTGACAATAATATAAACTAATAGCGTGATAATAATGAAATTCTATCATGCAGGATTAGTCGATCCTATAGAAATAAAAGATGCGGCGTCAAGGTGTCCTTTAATGACAAAACATCTCTATCGAATTTCATGAAAATCAGTTAATTAGTTCAAAAGGACACCTTGACGCCCGATCGTATAGCTAATTATATGATAGTTTGCTGAAACAATCTCCAATTTAAAGCTTATTTTCGGAAGATGCGGCGTCAAGGTGTCCTTTAATGACAAAACATCTCTATCGAATTTCATGAAAATCTGTTAATTAGTTCAAAAGGACACCTTGACGCCCGATCGTATTATATGATAGTTTGCTGAAACAATCTCCAATTTAAAGCTTATTTTCATAATGTTGTTTATCATTTAAATATTTTATGAAAAGAATAAGATGGTAAGATTAATTTTTGAAATCAATTTTAAATATTTTTTTTTATAAAACAATATTAAATAATTATTCACTTGCTTGCACAACATACTTGGTACTGTATCAATTAAAAATTGACATGTTCCGATATCAATGCTTTATATAGCTTTGAGTATCACTATTTTTAATATTTTTCGTGAGAAAGTAGATCTAAACTTTAAAAATTTTTTTTAATTTTTTCACTTCTATTATCAAGAAAATTTTTTAAGTAATTAAATCATTAATTCCTTTAATTATAAAGACATTAAACAGATATGTTTATAGTTTGTGACATTTCCATTTTTTCCTGTAATTCTTAATAGCTGTGTGCAAAATATAACATTTTTTATACTTGCAGTTCTTTTTAAAAATATGCTGAAAAATAAATATTATGAATATTAATCATTGAAACTGGAAATTTAACAAATTATTCCTTCATTTACAATTCATTCATAAATTCATTAAATAATAATTAAATTTAATCATATTTCTGAAAATTCAATTAAGATTGATTATTGAATTCTCATCTAATTAATAAATATCTAAGCAAAGATAATGGGATAAAAATAAAACATAAATTAGGATTTTTTAATAGAAATTTTTCTTCAGTTTTGGATATGTAATATTTATTTAATCCTGATAATATTCTTTGATTATCCGAATATTGATTATACTGATCTGCAAAATATCCTAACACATTTCACCCGACTGTTAAAAATATCAAATTCAATGATAATTAAATAAAAACCAATAAATATATAAATTAATCTTATTTTATATTTTATATTTATACGTCATTATTATAAAATAATAAGATATTTTTTTTTTTTTGTCAACAGATGACGCCACTTTCCACTCAGTGAGTACTAAGTGGCGGGGCGAAACAAGCCCTTCCACAGGCTGCCCACCCCTGCGGAGGGGTCAGCCGGATTGTGGAGGACGGGGATCGACGGGCCGGGCCCGGACCCCATGATAAATATTTTCAAGGGGTGGGACCCGAGACTCGAACCCGGGTCCTCCAGAGTGGAAAGCCGAAGCGTTTCCACGCGGCCAATCCGGCCGACAATAAGATATTTTTAGAAGTACTGTTTGAAGAATATGGCAGATGTATTATGTGTCTGCTATATTCATAGTTTTCAGTGAATATTTCGTAAATTATTATTGTTAAAATGGAATATTTTTACTGTAGAACAGTGTTTCCCAAAGTGTGGTACGCGTACCACACTTTGGGAAACACTGTTACCCCACCAAACTCTTCCTGTACGCGTACAGGAAGAGTTTGGTGGGGGTACGCGTTGCACCGGAATTTGGTGG
>AYEL01079932.1:0-69512 GCA_000484575.1 Olivierus martensii | reverse complement strand
AGTGTGATAAAATTAACTGTTTTATGGTCTGTTATTTCCTTTAAATTTTATTTTCATGCATGTATCAGTGATGAAATATATTTAGTTAATGCTGTTTTTAACCTTTTCAATTGATATTTCTGCTAATACGAATAAACAAAAAAAAAATGTAACTAGCGGGAATAGAACTCGGGCCGACCACATGGCAGTTTGCCGCTTAACCACGCTGCCACGCCAACTCGCCATTAATTAGTATAACGAACTGGTATACTTTCGTCAGGTCTTTCTTTGAGATCGTTTTTATCCATAATGGCTAGCCATTGGCCTCTAGCCTTTTACTGTGTTTTAGTACTAGTCAAGAACTCTTATAGAAATAAATTTTGTTTCATTCCGTTTTCCGGCTCTCGCGCCTTCTCCTTGTTAGTGATATATTGGTCAGTTAAATGAGCTGGTAAGATTTTTCTTAACTAATAAAGTAATCCCCTTTAAGGTGATGACCATCTCCTCCCAATACAAAAAAGTTTATTTTCTGGTAGTGTGAGACTGTCCTCATCACACCAGTGAGTCTCAGAGAGGCCAACAATGTTCCATTCAAGATTTTCTTGTAGTAATTTAAGTTTAACAATTTTGAATAAGATATTGATTGTTGTAACATATTTGATCTGTTTGGCTGACCACATAGCATATTTCTTGCTTGGTTTATGTGGTCTGTAACCAAGTGCATCAGTTGTTCCATACACAGTAGAATTTTTTCTCTGTATTGCGCTATCATGGTGGTTAGTGGCAAGATAATGTAATCAGTTTGCTAATCAAGATAATGTAATCAGTTTGCTAATTTAGAAATATGGGTATTTCTTCAGTCTGTGACGATTATCCACCTCTTTGTATAGATGTTATATATAATAATAATGAGTATTAGAGTAATTATCAATATTATTGAAGCATCTGCTATATTAGTTGGGGATGTTGAAATGATCTTCACCCCTTGGGTGACTCTGCCAGTAGTATAGACTCCCAACATACTTCATCCATTCCATCCAGGGACATCATCTTTCCACAGTGAGGCCACTAAGCAGGACTTGAGAGGGTAAAACTCATTATAATTTAAAAATTCTCAGGGAAAAGTAAAACAAATATAAATACTAATTATTTTTAATAATAATAATAATAATAATTCCAAATCCAATTTCAAAATTTACATTAATAAATAAATACTGACAAGTGAGTAACTCCCAAAAATGTTAAAATGATGCTGTTTATTTTTGATGACAAGTAAGTTGCAATAGTTTTTAAAAAATTCAGATTTCACAGTTGGATTAGTTCAGTTGTTTTAAAAAAGTTTAAAAAGGAATTCAAGAGAAAATATTTTGAAAATGTTATCATCAAGCTATGTCTAAATTGTTATTTTTAATATATGATTTATAAACAAAACTCGGCAATGCCGGGTATTACAGCTAGTTTATCCAATAAAATATGGATATACAATATTTTCCTCTATAGAAATTTTCTATTAGGATTTATGCATTTAAAAAATTTCATGTGAAATGATTGTAATTCTAGGATTTTAAATGATTTTTTTATGTTTTAATAATATAATTATTAATTAATAATTTACAATGACAATCAAAATACACAATATTTGTAATATTAAAATATTTTTTATCCATCAATATAAAAAAACTGATATATAAAACAAAACTATGATAACAAATGTTCAAGGGTAACTGGTGATAATGATCAAAATAATTTTCCAATAAAATATAGATATACAATATTTTCCTCTATAAAAATTTTCCCTCTCTCTAAGCAAATTCTTGATTTTTTTTCTTCTCAAGACAGATTTTCTTTATAATTATAGAGTACTTTCTTTAGTATTTAATTATCTAAATATAGTATACATTTTGATGATCTTAACTAAACTTAGTAGCAAACTTAAATTTAAACTTAAAAAATAGCATGTGTTTTGATAGTTTTCATGTAGAAAATTCAGTAGCAGTTCCTAGTTTTCATTCTTACTATTACTTGTAAATCTTGGCATTCATTAAAATTTTATATTAGAAATTTCAATATAAAATCTATTTATATTATTTTATTCTATTTAAAATTATTATTATTGATGATCTATAAATTAAATATATAACTTAGTAGCAAACTTAAATTTAAACTTAAAAAATAGCATGTGTTTTGATAGTTTTCATGCAAAAAATTCAGTAGCAGTTCCTAGTTTTCAGTCTTACTATTACTTGTAAATCTAGGCATTCATTAAAATTTTATATGAGAAATTTCAATATAAAATCTGTTAATAATTTTAAATAGAATAAAATAATATAATTATTGATGATCTATAAATTAAATATATGGCGATTTTCTATCTCAACACTTTTGCTTAATTCTGATCATCAATCAGAAATAATGAAATACTGTACCTTACAATGAAATAAAATGACCGTAATTACATTAATGCAATTAAATATTTATTCATAAAAAGAATAAGTTTATAGATTTGTACAGATATTATGCCAAATTAATATTACGCCAATAATTGAACATGATATTGCTTTTTTATTAGAGATGATTAGAAGGTTTACGAGAGTGCTATGCTCTGTTTATGTCTGTCTGATGATACCTATCTTTCCATTAATAATTTTTGAAGTAATTCGTAAATTTTTATGAAATTTGAGATTGATGATTTATCGCTAAATGACATCCCGATATTTACCCATCTAGTTTCAACCATTTAAAAATGGAGGACTTCTGTGATAGCAAGTTATTGTTTTATAATAAATCAATTGAATTTAATTATTATTCAGGCAGCACTGGATATGCACTAGTATCATATATCCATGACTAGTATACAATGATAATAACTACATAACTATATTGGTGCTGTACAGTATTAGAGAACAATAGGACAGTGAAACTATTTAATAAACTTTTATGATAATCATCATATATTACGCGGGGTCTGGACAATTCACCCCGAAAACGTTTCGCCAAACTATTTAATAAACTTTTATGATAATCATCATATATTACGCGGGGTCTGGACAATTCGCCCCGACAACGTTTCGCCCCCGGATCATTTCGTCCCCGGAACATTTCGCCCCCTGCACTTTTTTCAACCATTTAAAAATGGAGGACTTCTGTGATAGCAAGTTATTGTTTTATAATAAATTAATTGAATTTAATTATTATTCAGGCAGCACTGGCTATGCACTAGTATCATATATCCATGACTAGTATACAATGATGTTAATCAACTCAAAAAAAAAAAAGGGTTGCTAATTTCGGCCTTCCTTTTGAACGTTTCTCGCCTATAGGTACTTGTTTAGTTGCTGAGGGAGGTTTGACATATCAGAGTAAATCCAAGCACTAAGCAGAAATAAAACCTTTATTTAACAAAGGAACGTTTTCGACCATATTAGCTGATGTACACCAGCTGAGAATAGTCAAAAACGTTCCTTTGAGAAATAAAGGTTTTATTTCTGCTTAGTGCTTAGGTTTTTTCTTCTTTATTCTGATTTGTTGCAGAATGTCTACAGCTTTAGGTTTGACATATTTTAAGTGTATAGCTAAGCCTATTATATGCTTGCATATAAATTTCTTAAAAAATAGTTGGGCAAGTGCAGCAGCCATACATCCAGTTTTCTTCTTCTTTTGGTAGATTCACAATTCAAATTTTGAATGGTCTATGTTTAAATTGATCATAAGTATTCCAATGCATTTCTAATATGGTTGATATTTCCTCTTCTGAAACATTACTTTCCTCATTCGATGGACAAAAGTATTGAATTGAATTGTCACAAATCATTGCTGATATGTTCACGTTTGCTTTTGCCCACTCGTAATCTTTTGTCCATTGATGCAGTTCAATAGTAGTCGAAGTCTTGAACATTTGACTATTGGTTATATATTCTTTTGATCACTTTTCTACGGATTTAAATAAACTCAAGAAATCTTGGCAGAGGGATTCATAAATTATAATGTCAACTTTTAATTAATTGAAATGAAAATTTGTACAGTACTTAATATTGATATTTATACTTAATATCGATGAAGAATATCTTGATCAAAGACAAGTGGGTGGTCGATGTTCAAAGACAGGAAAAGTAGTTCTAGTATATTTTGCTTGAATAAAGCATAAAACTTTAAAAATGTAAACCAATATAAAACCAAAATTACATATTATGCCAACATTTTATTAATTGAAATAAAAAGTTATACTTAATATCGGTGAAGGATACCTCCATCTTACAAGGAGAGAGTCAAGGCTTGTTTATAGTCTGATGTGGTGGAGATGTTTGTTGACGACATTGAGGTTAGAAACAATTCATAGGTTTATACTCCAACATTATCCATAACGCGGCATAACTGATGTGAAGTTGACAACCTAGAACTCATTCTAGATTTCAATGTTATGGTTATATGCTTGATCTGATACAAAATGGCAGTGTGTTCAAATCAAGAAGGTCCTTGATTCAAATAGCAATGTTGAATTTTTTATTGAGGCATTTAAAGATTACTGTTGTTTATATAATATTAGTTATAAACAAGCAAATTAGAATGCAGCATGACTGATGTTCTAGGCACTAACAAAATGTTAACTTCATCGGACTATAAACAAGACTTCAAACATTCGAGTCATTGAATTTCTTCAAATTTGGCACATTTTTACGAGACCATAGGCACAATGAAATCTTAAAGTAGTAAAGTGTAACTCTCAAGAATTTGTGTGAAAATCACATTTAAAGTTTTCATAACAATTTATATAATACTGTTTTTTACATGGTAGTTTAAGTAAGCATAGTGTAGTGGTTACAGTGAATGTGTATTATGTATTTGGATCACGATTTGAAACACTAATTTTTTTTAAAATTTTTACTGTTTTTTATATTAATATAAAAATTATTTAATGTTTATTATTATATACAGGTATCCCTCCTTTAACACAATAGATAGGTTCCTAAAAAACACTGTGTTGTGCGAAACCATATTATATGAGACTTGGAGCCAATACAAAAAGGAGATTTTAAAAATTGAAAGATTTTAAAGAGATTTAAAAGGCCAATTTTACATTCAAAACAAATAACTTTCTTTAATTTCACATAAGAAACTTAATGTTATTTAAGAATATTAATAACACAAAACATAAAGAAAGAAAAAATATATATGTAACCCCTTAAAAAACAATATATGTAAAACAAAAATTAAGAAAAAATATACAGCCTATATATTATAATATTCATGTGCTAATTATATCTTCCTTACCACTTTTGCTAAAACAAGAACATTTTTTTTCTTTAACAATATCAACATCACTTTCTGAACTTTTTTATGCATTTAAACTTAGTGTATCTTCTTCTCTCTTTACAACATTTGTAATCTAACCTGCTATAACCCACTAGAAAACAATTGTTCCTTTACACATACGTAAAAAATTTATGAATAAAAAAGTTTTTATGCTTTTTCACATTCCTTTATTGAAGAATAAAAACTTATTTTTTATCCAAGAACTGAACATTTGGAACACAAAATATTCAATGGTTGACAATTAACTGAATTTCAAATTGAAATCGAAAATAGACTGCATATCGTCCCTTGCACAGCCAACTAGTGAAATTGCATTTATGACTAAAAAAAGTATTTCTCAATGATTGTATTTTATGCGTGTATTGTGTGTTAAAGAAATTAATGAAAATGTTTTGTGTTGTAGGAGAGTAAACATTATTTTCTAAATGTGTTAAGTAAAGACTGTGTTGTAGAAGTACCATGTTATATGAGGGTTTCTGCAATTTTCAAATCGTGTTGGAGTGAAACTGTGTTGTAGGAAGTCGTGTTATAGGAGGGATACCTGTATTATATAAAATATAATGGCAGCAGCCTTTACTGACAGCTAATATTATTACATACTGATATTTTTTTATAAATACTGACCATCTATTCAAAATATTGATAAATTATTATATTTGCAAATATTTTAATTAAAATACTGACAGTTTTTATATTAACCATTGTAATACTGACCACTTATATTATGTACTGATATTTTATTATAAATGCTGACCATTTATTTAAAATACTGACCAAAAATGTTTAAAAATACCAATCCAATAAATAGCACCCCACAATATATAGATAGAATATACCAGTAGATTGAATTAGTTAATCTGATAACCATTTCTAAAATATTTTTCAAGAATTTGAATGGAACTCAGGAGGGATAATTTTTAAATTTCATTCTTCTTTAAGTATTTTTAATTGCAGAAATAAGATTGGTGATCCTCTAGTTATAAACATAATTCATACATAAATTTTGTTTGTAAGTTGGGTTGTTTGTAAGTCAGATACTGCTGTTATTTTGGTTCCAAAAGTACTGAAATAATTTTATATACTATATTTTGTAAAATATTTCACAGTTGGATCAATTAAAAGTTTCTTATTTCACAGATTTGAATGAAAAGTTCCAAATATAAAAGCAAGGATTTTTTTTTTGTGTAAATCACTGCCATCTTAAAATACTGCCATAATATGTTAACTGACTGTGCAATTTTACATTATATTGGTTGCTAGAGCATTTGCTATCATATTGTTGAAATTATTGAATAGTTTTTGAAATTTTGTGAAATTTGAAAATGAACTTTTACATTTGTAAATACAAATGTTCATAAAGAATAATTTGAAGAGCTCATATTTAAAGTGAGATTAAAAGGAGAGAGCTCATAATTAAAGTTAAGGATTAAAATAAACCTAAAAATAAAAGACATGATTTTAAAAGAATAGAACTGCTGAAGGATAACTTGTTGTCTATCAATAAAAGAATCACGTTATTAAATTTTTTGTTGTTTGGAACCATTAAAATAAAAAGTTTTGAATTTTTTCTTTTGGATGTGACCTAAATGCTATCTCCATTCAAATTTGAAGGTTATACACAAAGTGATTAGTGCTAGGAATTTCTCTTACTTGCTGTGTGTGTGTGTGTGTGTGTGTGTGTGTGAACATTATACTATAAATATTTCAACTTTTTTATATAAATTAGTTATCAAAAATTTTTTACAAATAATTATTATTTTAAAAATATTTTTTTAATTATTTATTTTCAGATTGAATTTACAACTCAGATTGAAACTTATAAAGCATTTTTTTTGGGCTTAACTAAAGATAATTGGTTAAACTCCTATGACAATTTAACAGGACAAAAGTTACAAGATATTTATCTGGGACCTCTTAATCGTTATAAATTTAAACGTGTTGAATGGGAAACACACGGAGAAAATATTATTGTTACATCTATACAAAATCAAATACAAGTCCAAGTAAATATAAACATTCATAATTCATTTCTGTAAATTACCAAATGTATTAAAGATTAAAATCCATAAATTATTATTTGATTATAATGAAATTTTTTCAAGGGAACAAGGCCTCGAGTTTTAGTAGCAATAGCAATGTTGTCAGCTTTTCCATTAGAATTTATAGCTTTATTGGAAATTGATAGGAAGGTAATTATTAATATATTTTCCAAAAACATTTTAACTCTAAATAAAATTTTAAATTTCTTTTTTAGATTTTTGGTAATAAATGTAACCATGTTAATGTGTCTGAAGGGCTTTTAATTATTGGATATGGAAATGCTTCTAATGGTACAATACATCTTTATAATTTTAAACAGATAGTTGAAAATGTAAGTAAAAATTTACTTTAGTTCTAAATCCTTTTAAAATCTTAAGTAATTTAAAAGCCTAAGTTATCATGGCATTTTTAATCACCAATAATTTATTTATAATTATAAATAGTTACTTTTTACTTTAATAATTCATTTAAAATTTACAGCAATAAAAATTTGAATTATATATCTAACAATATACGTGCAAAATTAAAAATTTAATAATATTTCGAGTTATGTTAAAATAAATATATTTATTTCATTTTATTTACGCATTAGCTGCATATACTATGTAATGTTTAGATAGTTATAAAATATGCATATATTTATATGAATTATATATGTTAGTTTGTTTCTGCATATATTATATAAAAGATCTCCCTGGCATATATTTTAGTATGTATGATAAAAATTTAATAAACTTGTATAATTTCTCATTTGATGTTGAGGATTTTATTAAACATAATTTTACATATTTTTTCATAGAAATATTTTTGATCACTTTGCTAATTGAAATTTGGTTATCGAGACAATTAATATGTTTGATTTAAATGTATATAAATATATAATTTCGAATAATAAAAAATAAAAGAAAATGAATTCGATCAATTAAAGAAAAAAAAAACAGAAATCAGAAGTTATGTTACATATAACCAAGCCAAACATAAAGAACATAGAATTATCTGTTTTTTTTGGTAACTATAAAAAAAGTCTGCTATACAAATCTACAGTACAAACACCCGAATAGAAAATCGAATTTATCCTCACACTTTTTGGTCTTTTTGCTTTGAATGACTTTTCTGAGTGCAGATAATGTTAGAGGAGACACCTGTTAAATGTGCCATAGCCGTTAACGGCGGAACTGAGAAATTGCTCTCTTGTCCTGCAGATTTCTAACGTCTCGTTGCTCACAAAAAGATGGGAACACGTTGAATTTCTTACTTTGTCCAAGCGATCATGCGTTATTCTTTCCATCGGTAGAGTTTCAAATAATTTCTGAAATCTACAATGGAATAAGCAATGATGATTGAATATGATCGTATTGACTTTGAAACTTTAAATTGCCAAACCTGTACATAAGCTCAAAAATCAAATTTGAAACTAAAGCATATTTATTTTTGGTTTGAATTGAATTTTTTCAATAAAGAAATTTCATTTTTATCTTCTAAACCAATGTGAATATATTTTTTTGTTTATATCTAAACTCTGTATACTTATATATTAAATTTTAACATTATCATGTTTCAAGATACTGTTTTTGTATTCGATATAGGCAAAATTAATATATTTTCAATAAAAGTTTTACAAGAGATAATGTTATATTTTATAACAAAATATTTTTTTATGATTTAATAAAAAATAGTCTACTCTATTTCAAATAATGCACGAATTAAAATTTTTGCATCACTAGTTTACTTTAATGTTTTAATTAATTTGTTTATTTTTTTATATCATCTTAAATAGAATTTTGTATATATGCTGGATAAAGTTTCTGTTATACATTATTAATAAGATTTAATTTTACACGATTAACTCACCCTAAAATCTGAATTTTATTAATTTTTCATAAATTTAATTGCTTAAATATATCAGATATCGTTATGTATCGTTATCGTTCCATTTTCTATGTAAATAAAAAGTAAACTTTTCGTGATAGATTCAGAGTGAGTGTACAGAGAGTAAAATAAAATTATAACTCAAACATTAATTATTTTTTCTACCGAAGAAAAGGTAATCACTAAATAATGTTTGACATTCCATAGAGAAGAAATTAATGAAAAAAACGGTTTCTGAAAATATCAAATTTTAATAAATTTCAATTTATAGTAATTAAAATTCACAGTGCATTTTCGAATGTTTTAATGCCAATTTTTAAAGTAAAAAGTTTAATTTTTTAATTGCTAGAAGTATAATGATTTGTTTTCAATTTAACTGAAAGAAACTATTCGTCCTTAAAAAAACTTTTAAAATAAATCCCAATCAATCTGCAACAAATCTATCCAAACTTTCTGTAAGATAGTTTTGCTTCCTACTGTCCAATGCTAACCTATTGATTTAATGGTAGACTTCTTTGTGTATCAGACTTACCCTATTAACTCCCAAAGAAATGTGCTTTTCTGGCTGACACGCTGACTGTATGTGGACTTGTACTAATGAAGTCCGTTCACCAATACTTCAACAGTATATGTGATGCTCTTCTTTATTTTTCCTCATCCACATTTCAGTCTGTTTACTATTGGAATGTCAAACATTATTTCGTGATTTCCTTTTCTTCGGTAGAAAAAGATAATTAATGCTTAAGTTATAATTTTATTTTACTCTCTGTACACTCACTCTGTTCAAAGAATCGTTTTACGAATATCAAATTTTCGGAATGGTTTTATATATACCGCAATTTTCAATAAATTTTACTTGCAAAGTAATGTAGATTTAAAAGAATGAAAGCTGTTATATATCATGGAGAAGTAAATTATTGTTTAAGATTGAAAATGCTTTAAACGGATATAAATAATTTGAATATATCCACTTAAGGGTATTGGCAAATCACTTAACATTTTCATGCGAATGGCCATCTTCAAAACTTGTATTAATATGGAAAAATTTCTTTCCTACGTGATCAAATTTTGCCAAGTGAAATTCTCCTATTTGTATTCATAGCTAACATGCAATCGAATAGAAATGATTCATTGTGTTGAACGACCAACAAAATCACTTTAAAATATCCATTTGACTTTTATACATATTGTTGTCGATAAAAATATTATTACCACAAAATTTCAAATGTTTTGAATTAACATCGCAAATTGGATTCTTACTTAATAAAAAAAAAGAATTATGATGATAAATATTAATTCAGATAATTAGCGTCATTAAAATTATAATGTTTTTTTTAATTAAATTCATTAATTTTTTCTAACAAATTAATTAAATTTGCATCATGATTTATACGAAGAGAGTTTTCCATTTTTGAATTAAATTAGCATTGATATTTTCTTTAAAATAATTTGATATTTATTTTCTTTTGTTTTCTTCAGTATGTGAGTTTTCCATTTTTGAATTAAATTAGCATTGATATTTTCTTTAAAATAATTTGATATTTAATCACATACTGAAGAAAACAAAAGTCATATATTGACACATCATAGTGCATATGTATTAATTTATTTTTTTCTAGTGACTTAGATTTAATCTTGCAAATATTTAAAGAAAACATAAAATTAAATCCTTAAATTCCAATAAAAAAATTTAATTTAGCCTTTAAATTATTCACTTTTTCTATATATAGTCTATATATTTTAATTCATTAAATATGACACACTAATATTTTTTTTCTTCTTTTTACCTTAACTTGTTTATCACCACTGACAAAATTAATTATAAAACTAACAATTTTGATAAAAACATTTCTCGTTATTTTTATTTCATGATAAATTTATTTTCCATTGAGAATTTCATTAAAAATTTTCGTACAGTAACTTGTAAAAGTAATAAATTTAAGACAAATTACCGTACGTGTCGTAATATTTAATTTGCGACATTTTCATGAAGTGAGTTTATATTTTTTCTTCTTTTTTATATACTGGCATAGCATATAAAATCTTATTTAAATCTGTAGAATTTAAAATAGGTAAAAATTGATGAGAGCTGTAATAATTAGATATTTCTCCATAAAAATTACACTGATCATATATTCTTGGCATTTGATCAAATTTGTTAACCACATCTTTCAGAACTGAATAATCTAGATTTATTTAGTTATTGTTATCCTTGTTTTGATAACATTAGAAGATTCACCTTTATGTCTGGAAAATGAAATTAATATAATACCATAACTATGTCTTGTTTTGATAACATTAGAAGATTCACCTTTATGTCTGGAAAATGAAATTAATATAATAGCATAACTATGTATTTGCATGATTTTTATAAAGATAAAAGAAATTTTATTAAGGAATAAAATTTAATCTAAAAAATAATAAAAGTTAATCTACATAGTACAACAAAGTTCTTAACTGTAATATATATTCAACAACTAAAACTTATAATGTCAAAATTGTTTTGATGCTTCCTTAATGTTTTCAAAATCTAAAAATTTTGTTTGATGCTTATGAAAGATTTATTGATTTATATTAAAAGCATTTTAATGATATTTTTATAATTTTGTATTATTTTTCACAATTTGAATTTTTATTCTTTATATTTATCAACCTTATTATTTTTATCATTTAAATATTGTATAATGTTTGATATTAAATATTTAAAACTTGAGTAATATTTGTTTCGTCAAATCTTTTTTTTTCGTATAGATCATTAATTTGTAGCTATGACTTCATTTTGACACGCAGTTTTCAATTTTTTGTATACATTTCTTTTTGTCCAACAAAAGATGTCATACGTTAGAATGATTATCATTCAGGTTAATCAATTTTCTAGACATCTTTTTCAAAATGGTGCAAGTGAGATCAGGATATGCATTTAATACCGTACAGGAAAATGAAGTGTACGTTTTATCTAAAAAGTATCTTGATGCAACGACATCATAGTGACTCATTTAATACAAATTCCGTTTTTTTTATCTCTATTATTGAACAAAATCCAGATTCAATGGCCATATCGCTGTCTTCCACGCCATTAACTGAATCTTTGACAATCTGCAAGAAACTCAAAAATCGCTAGTTTACAAGATTTTTCTGCCTACATTTAACAGATTTTTAAACTCTGATATAGAGCATCGAGAGCTGCATTTTCCTGGAATAAAAATAGATCATTTTTTTCACAAATTATTAATATAAGGCACGAATATTAATTTGGACCAATCGATTTTAATAATAAATTAATTCATATTGTTAAAATATTTTGCACTAAATCAACTTTTTAAAATGGAATAATAAAATAATATTGAAAATGTTAAAGTTTCGTCGTTGAAGCATAAATTTACTTGTTATAAAGCATTTCAAGCACTTATTTATAGTCAATTGGTTTATTTTCTTTGGTTAATAATGGAGAAAATCAATACTACTATTGCTAATTGTTACGTAATTGGAATTCGAATTTTTTTCCCAATGTTCTGTAATTCTAATAGAATCGATATCTCAATCTGCTCTTGGTTAGTTGAACGAATTTGTTTTCTACAAAGACATGGCTCAGTGACACCAAAGGAGATGGAGGTCATTTAGAAAAATACTACTGGTGAGTGTAAGTTCTATTATGGAAATTAATGACAGTCTACAAGCATTCTCTTGATTAAATTGAACATATTCCATTTGAACAGTTAGGAATTCAACAATAGATAAGTTCTAATTAGAATTCATAAAAGTTTTTATTTTAAAAATTATATGGGATTCAATATATAAGGCATAATTGCAACAAATTTTTACTATATAATTACGAATAACTTTATTAAACTATTGTAAATACATAAATTATCCCAATTTACAATTCATTAAGATACAGTACTTTCAAAACTTTTCTCTAATTCATTTTTTCAACAAACTTTCTTGCTTATTGAAAAAATGAGCTGTAAAACTTTGTATATCTAATAAATGGATTGAATTAAATTTAGATTTTTTTCAATTTCTATGAAGCATCTGAAAATAAATAGGTGTTCAGAATATCTCTCTTAGATATTTTAATATATTCTTCGTCAAGAAGGTTCTGAAAGGAAGCTATAGTAATTTGATTCTGAGCTACAGATATAATATTCTTGGTTACAACACATGTATTGTCACATTTATTAATAAGAGTTTGAAAATAGGATACTAAATCAGTTGAGATTTGAATAACTACAGTTCTAATTAGCATAGCATTAATACAAATTTTGCAAATATTGTTATCGAGTATATATCTTAAACTTTTCCAAGTCAGTTACGTGAATACAGAAATTTTACAATTTCTCTATAATATATTTAAATGCATATAATTTTTGAAAAACTAATGAAAAGTATTCTTTTAGAAAATCGAACTTTAATAAAGATTTAATCGAAATTCTATGGAAACAATAGCGAAAGTTGCGATATTAAAAAGATCTTAACTTAATTTTCTGGCGAGTTTGTTAAAAAAAAAAAAAGCATTCAGTAAGACAAACGATAAATTTTTTGGACTAAGATCAAGAGACTTTAAAGAAATTCTGACTGAGAAATTTAGGTATAGTTACATGAGGATTATTTTACATTGAAAATTCATGAAAGAAAAGATAGTACTAAGGAATATTAACAGATAGAATTGATTAATGCCAAAGATAAAATTTGGAGAGGTTTAATCGATCTGTATCTGCAGATACAGATCAGTTAAACAGATATAAAATGATAGCATCTTTAGAAGTACATTTATAATAGAAATTCCAATTTGCATTTAATGAAAGGAGAGAATTAAGAGAAACGTCAAACTTTGATAGAATTTTATTTATAGAAATAAAGGAATTATAACAAGATGCATGATCTTGTAGTTCAATTTTCTGGAGATGAATAATGATATTGCATTCAACCGAGTTTTGATTAGAAGTGATATTAAGAGTAAAGGTTAATATTTCCATTTCTAAATTCTAAATATTTTAAAAATTAATTATAACTAATAATAGATTAATTTTATCAAGAATTTAATTTATGCTAATTTATGTTAATTTAAGCATATGTTATGCCCAAAACCGAAATCCCACAATGACCGAAAAAACAGCCACCACGCATTGTGGCTAGTTCCAAACGACCAAACACCTATACTCAACATTATTTCGCTTCGTGGCTATCGTGAGGCAACCACAACGCGTTGTGGGCAACTCCGCTAAAACCAATACTCGTTCTGAGTATTTTGAAACGACCACAGACAGTTCTGAAACAGATCAGAACATGTGTTTGTAATAGTACGCCACGGAATGCATCAGGACTCTCCTCTGGGTCCCGATAAGATTTCATCATGTGCAATTGCATACGTTATTGTAATAATAATAAGTGCAAGTGTGGATGTCAAAATGTTCTGTGCAATTCAAAATGTCGTAATAACAGTGCCTGTAAGAAAAAATGAACAATATCTATAGCACTAAGAATAAACAGAAGAAAATGTTTATGGGAGAGGCTTTTCAAACTATGTCTATTTATAAAATTATTTTAATTTACAATTTTTAATTTGATTGTTAATTTTTAATTTAACAAAAGAATGAGAAATAATTCTTTCCTTATTTATCCAGAATCTTCTCTCATTTAATTATATAAATTTATTAGGATGTTATTTGTTATTGAATGTTCCTTTGCAATCAGTTAATACATTTTTAAGAACTGAATTTATAAGCGTTTAGTAACTTATTTTTAAATGTACTTATTTTAAAATAAACATACTAAGTAGAATATATATTTATCCGCTTTTTGTAGAAAAGAAGCGGAAAAAAGGCAATTTTATTACTTAAATTTAGACTTAGCTGCATATGCAGAAGCAACCATTTTTGTGTTATTCCTAAAACTATGTAAAATGAGAATAATATATGATATTCTAAAATTTCCTGCACTAATTCCAGATTATATAAGAAGTCCAGATTATATAAAGAAACCAATTGAAAGTCCAAATTACATAAATTATAAAACTGCTATTACGTTAATTCATTTCAAGAATCAAATATTAAAGCATAGTCTTTGATTCAGATGTAAATCTTAGCTGATAAACTACAAGAAAACAAACATTTTTTAAATGTTTTAATAATTCAGATTCTTTATTAGATATTAGAGAATATGAAAATCAATACACAACGCATTGTTGTCAGTTCAAAACGACCTAACCCAATGCTATAGTAGATTGTGTTCTTGTTGAAATCTTTTAAAATTTTTAAGAAAAAAATTTACTTTTGGAAAGACTTCATTTACGATGTAAAAAATAAAAATATTGTAAAAATACATATAATTGAAGTCCCGTGTCCAAATGTCTAAAACGTCGCTCCTTTTTCATGAATTAGTTGTCATCGCTGATACACTGCTAAACGATCAAAATTCCATTACCAGTAGCGAAATTCCGCTACTATTAGTAACACGGAGCATACTACTACAAGCACATGCCCTGATCTGTTTCAGAAAGTGTGGTCATTTCAAAACACTCATAATGCATATAGGTTTTGGCGGAGTTGCCCACAACGCGTTGTGGTTTCCTCATGATGACCACGAAGCGAAATGTTGAGCATCGGTATTTGGTCGTTTGGAATTGGCCACAATGCATTATGGCTGTTTTTTTGATCATTGTGTGATTTCGGTGTTTGGGCGTAACACACATAAATATATATTTAATTTAGAAAATATATGTATAATTTCTAAACTTTTATACGATTAAAAAATGTTCATTAGAGTATATACACATTATATAAATGATGGCAAAATTTATTTCATTATCTTTTTATAGGTTGTAAATTGTAAGAAAATTTAACATAGAGTTATCTGAATACAGTGAAACCCCGATTTTGAAACTTTTCGGGGACCGGCCCGAAAAGTCGAACGAGCCGGGAAAACGCACGAAACGGGAAACTCCCGAAATTACAAGTTAAGTTTTCTCATATTGCTGTCAAAAGTAAATTTACAGTTCTATTTCGAATACTGTTTATAAATAATTAATTTTTAACTACAAAACAAAAGTGAAAAACCAAAAATGGAATGACATTTCCGTAAAATTTTTGGATGTAGGAAGCGGGAAAAGTTATATAATTAAAACGTAGGAAGAGGGAAAGTTTTACATTGCAAGTATAGGAAAATGTTCGGACTTCCGAAAATAGACGTTTAAAGCGGGAAAGTCGTACGATACGGGAACGCACGAGCGGGGTTTCACTGTAATATAAATAGAATGAGAAATACAGATATAATCTATTCAATATAAAGACATTTTGTATTGAATAGATATTGAAAAATATATTTTGATTTCTCATAGTTATAAACGGAACATAAAAATTACTGCAAATAAAGAATACAAGAAATGTATTAAATACTGTAATATTAGATCTTATACGCAATTTTTCTATTCTTACTGAAGTTACTTTAATAATGTTTCTATGTAAAGTATCTTTATCATAGAAACATTACAAGAGTATCTTACTGTATTATTGAAATAGTAATTAACATAAATTATCCTATATTTTATAGAATGGTGCAATAGTTTTGGTCACCAATGTATTAATTACAGAAGACTGTGCATATGATATTTTAGAGCTGATTTAGATTTAACAACTAGTTTTCAAAAATAGTATTCACTTTTATGTCACGTTATCTTACAAATTAGATTGTTTTATGTGTAAATCATTTTATATATTCTCAACACTCATAATGAATATACTTCTCGTTAATTCTAGAATAATTAAGAAGATATTATTGAATCAGAAGGTTTGATTCAGAAACATCAATAATTGTCAATATTTACTGAAAATAAAATGTGATTCATCAAAAAGTATTAAATATAATGCTTTGTATAGAATCTGTACACATTACCAAAGAAAAAAAATATTGTATAGAACATTATGTCCATTTATGTCCATTCATTTATTTTCTCCAATATTCCAGAAAGTACGAAATCGAATTCTAGAATGCTCTGCATAATAAATATTCCAATAACTCAATTAGTTTTCATTATGCTTTACACTAATTCTGCAGTTTTCTTGAAGCAGAGTATCAAATTACCAATAAATATCTTAATACGAAATTATTAATAATAGAAGATTAAAGTATAAGTAATTGACTTATATGAGACGAGAATAAAATTAATAATTTATAAAAATAGGCTTGCATTAATTTTTGGTTTGCCGGTCTGCTAGGGGATATCACTTTCAAAATCAAATACAATACTTACTATAAGAGAGGAAGAATAATTTTAAGAAAATTGCATGACTGTATTACATATCACATATCTAAATATAAAATACATCAAATCATTCTAAAAGTATTGACGTTTTTAGCATTAAGTTTTGAAAGGATTTAAAAGATAAATCACTTTCTAACTTAATAAACTGTATATTCTCCATTTGAGTCAATAAAACTCTTCCAACGTCGTGAAAGATTTAAAAATTCATTTTTATATAAGATGAGAAATGTTTAAACAAGTGCATTATTAAAAAAGATTACTTTTGGGATTAGCTGATGTATTTGAGATCATATATGTTATATATGATCTCAAATATATCAGGTCATCCCAAAAATATACCTTATCTCTAATATTTATTATTGAATCAAATTCTCTAATATTTATTGATTAATTGAAGAGTGTGATCCCAAAACACGTTCAGTCCATTTTGATCATTTTTTTATTTGATACAAATGCATACTCCTATTAACGTCATCTATCTTATTAAAGGCCGGTTTGTTCCCAAAACCATGCCATTCGATGCATACGGGACACTTGAATCCTGCTTTGCTTTTGAAAACTTGCTCAGTCCAGAGAGTAGTAACGATGAAAACTTGCTCAGTCTTTTGCGCATGAGCAGAGCGTTTTCCTAATCCTGCCAGTAGGGCGGTAAAAAACAAACTGCTATTACTGTTGGCAATAAATTTGTTGCGGGAATTTTTGTCGTGTAAGGTAAAATTACACGACAAAAATTAAAGGTAAAATTGTTATATTGGTTATTAATTTTCATATTAGAAGCTCTTGAAATGAAATCATAAGATTAAAAATTTAAGTTTGTGGGGACTTTCTTATCTATTGTTAAAAGGAAAGTTATTTTTCTGAATTTTAGTAGTTCCTTATTTGGAATGATTAAATACACATTCTGGGGCCTTTCCCATGAGTATAATATACTCAGGGGAAGGCCCCAGAATTTCCCCATGCCGGAATCTCGCAAAGCAAGAACCAATTACCATATTTTACATAGAGTTAATATTTCGAATACTGAAGAGTCTTCGTATAGAATTAATACTTCGAATTCGAATAGTGCGAGAAACTCGTGGAACCAATTATTCGCACTAATCGAGGCCTACCTGTATTGATAAGTCTGTTTTATGAATTACTGAATTTTTTATTTTATCGATGTAAGAAAATTATTCGCGTAAATTTTGCGAAACATTTTTTCGTATAATTAATGAAAGTTATAAGGTTAGCAACAATGTCATTTTGACCGAAGATTTCGGGTTTCAATTAAATTTATTCGGGTTCACTCATATTCTTCATTCAGTATACTCATGGACAAAAAGTTGGTCATTTTTTTATAAAGTTTTTATATTAGTTATTGTTACTCCCCCTTGGTTACTTCACATTCTAAGTACAGTACATGTTTATGTTGCAATATCTAAATAGAATTTATTCGTTGATTTTTATGTATGAAAGTATATTATGTCATGGAAGAAATAAATTTTTAGTAGTTTTGTTTTATAATATTGTAATTTATCAAAAGAATTTTTTCTTTATATTTACAAATTTTATTTTTTTTATTTACAAAAAGAATTTTTTTATCACAATTGTTATAAAATTATTAATATATATCAATGTAGTTCATCCTCTCGACTTTATGTGAAAAATTTCTTGAAATAATAATACTTCGGTCAGCATCGATTCGATGTTGGCAACCCTAGAGAATTTCTGAATTAAAGCATAAATTAACGAAAAAACAAGATGATGTAAAATAACTTTTTTTATAAATAAATTGGCTGATTATCTTCAAAAATTCGCTACAGGAGAGAAATTGTAAGAAGAGAACTTAAATTGGTTTTCTAAAATATCAAAGTCACTGTATGAAGCAAGGAATGAAGCACAGTATTAGTAATCTGTGGTATGAAGTTTCATATCATCGTTATTTGTTTTTGGGGTAAAATTGTCGCCATACCAAAGCACGGCGAAAAGGGGCCGAAACACCTAAAAAATCCCTAGTGGACCAGGAATCAAAGATCAAAGGTTTACGAGATATAGAGCTGCAAAGTTCTGTTGGTTGCAAACGGTGTATGAGGTTTGATGATGCGCATGGCCTCGCCGCAGTCTGCGACACGACGCTTCACGTTCCCGTGTTTCGCTAACTATGCCGCCTCTGTATCTTGTAAACCTTTGACCCCAAAAAATCCCTGGTCCACTAGGGATTTTATGAATGTTTATGCCCCTTTTGATCTGTACCACTTTCGTTGTGCTAGGTAAGGCGGCAATTGTACCGTTTTTGGCACCCTGCACTATGAAAAGGAAAGATTAGCTCAAAAATTTGCATAAAATATAAGCATTTTATTAATTCGAATATTAAAAAACAACAATAGATTTTTACATATACTTTACTATATCTAAACTACGATAAAAGTACAGTAATTTATATAACGATCTTTACTGGAAATACCCATTGTCGGCCGGATTGACCGCGTGGAGACGCTTCGGCTTTCCATTCTGGAGGGCTCGGGTCCCACCCCCTTGAAAATATTTATCATGGGGTCCGGACCCGGCCCGTCGATCCTTGTCCTCCACAATCCGGCTGACTGCTCCGCAGGGGTGGGCAGCCTGTGGAAGGGCTTATTTCGCCCCGCCACATAGTATTCTTCCAGAATGGTGTGTGGCGTGATATGTTGACAAAAAAATATGCCATCTTGTTTTCGATTCTCTCAATAAATGGATTAATCGCTGTCTAATTTACAATGAATTTCCTGTTATATCTTTACTTTTATAATACATTATGTGAAAAACAATTTTAAACTGTGATTGATATTTATAAAAACGATTTTATTTTGTACAGATTAAGAAGAATATAACCTGTTTTCCTGGATTCGTAACACCAGTTTATATGCAGCATAAAATTTCTATCATTTGTATAATTATTATATGATTTATTTTGACGCGTCATGTTGTTATTAACTTAATTGTAAAACTATCTACAAAAATATAACTCAGTGATCAGGGCCGGATATGAACTGATTGGACAGATTGCACTCAATAGGGCTCCGCGCTTGAAGGGGACCTTGCACTTGGGGCAAAATGAAATCATGAAAAAACTAATAAAAGAAAAATAATGATTTAGATTTACTATTATGGCTGGGCCTGCTTTCGAACATCTAATTTTTGTGGATACATAAAAAGAGTTCTTGGAAAATTGAATGTGAAAGAATCGATTTTATTTTATATCTCTTGGAATGTATGGAAAGAAAGTTTTTATTAACACTATTTTGCATATTCCAATGTATTCTTAACTAGTATTCTGAAAATTTTTTCTGAGTACTCAAATAAATCAACGGTTGGTGAATTGTGAGGAGCGCGATAAATATGATTTGTAATTTCTATAAAATAAGATAAATTAATACGGAGAACAGAAGCTAAGGAGGGGAGAGACGAATTACGAGAATCGAGGGGAAAATAAGCAACATCGGGGTGGCACTATCCTGCACGTAACTTCGTTCCCAGCAACGTAAATCCCGAAAAGAAAACAAGGGTTACGTTGGGAATGGGCACCATGTTTTTTTTTGTTAATAGATGACGCCACTTTCTATTCAGCGAGAATGGATCAAGAGCCGGGCCCGAACCCCATGATAAATATTTTCAAGGGGTGGGACCCGAGAGTCGAGAGTCTTTTGTTAATAGATGACGCCACTTTCCATTCAGGGAGAATACTAAGTTACGGGGCGAAACATGCCCTTCCACAGGCGCCCCACCCCTGCGGAGGGCTCAGCCGGATTGTGGAGGACGGGATCGACAGACCGGGCCCGGACCCCATGATAAATATTTTCAAAGGGTGGGACCCGAGAGTCGAACCCGGGTCCTCCAGAGTGTAAAGCCGAAACGTTTCCACGCGGTCAATCCGGCCGACGTGGGTACAGTGTTTGTGCAGGTGTCCCGAGAAAGAGCCAATCTTGAACCCGGGTCCTCCAGAGTGTAAAGCCGAAACGTTTCCACGCGGTCAATCCGGCCGATGTGGGTACAGTGTTTGTGCAGGTGTCCCGAAAAAGAGCAAACCGTGATAAACAAAATTCGAAATACGTTGAGCCCGGGAATCTTAGGGCAAAGGCTAGATATTTAGTCCTGATCCTAGCGCATTCCTCAGAGAGTCGACCGCCAACCTCCGTTGAAGAAAGATGCAGGGAATCGATCTCCAGCTTCCGTAAGAGATAGACGGAGAACGGAACGTCAGTACCGTCAGAGATCAACGTGATCGGAGAGACGATCGTCGTTTAGCTCCCTTTCACAACTGGTATTTCCTAATTTTCACAAAATCGGGACAAGCCAGCAAATATAAGTTTCAGCTTCCGTAAGAGATAGACGGAGAACGGAACGTCAGTACCGTCAGAGATCAACGTGATCAAAGAGACGATCGTCGTTTAGCTCCCTTTCACAACTAGTATTTCCTAATTTTCACAAAATCGGGACAAGCCAGCAAATATAAGTTCCAAGCTTCTTGCCACCTGCATTGGCAGAGAAGACTAAAGGAAACTACGATAGAGGAAAATTGCATCAATCCTCTCCTCCAGTGACGGCTTTATAACCGTCACCGCTTTATAACCGGTTATAAAGCCGTCAGTGGAGGAGAGATTGATGCAATTTGAATTCTGCCGAGACAAGACAAGATACCTCATCTCCGACCCTAGGTTAATGGAAGAAAAGTTCCATACGGAAAGAGTCAAGTTCGGACGTGAGTGAGCACCGCTTCGGAGAAGGAAACATCCCCGAAACCACACGCACTGACCACCATCACCATCGCATCTATAAAAGATCTGCCAAGACAAAAGAACTATCAGAAACATCTCGGAGGACAAAGCGGCGACTACACCTACATATTAACAGAAAGAACTATCAGAACTGAGAACTATCGGTATTGTGCCACAATATTGTCAAAGTTGAAGTTCATCTGGACTCTTCGGAATATTCAAAGTATTTGTCCTCCCTATTTGGGATATGATGTAATTCTCTCTTACTCAAGAATAAAGGTCCAAGGTATTAACCGTACAAGCTGTTTGTCATTGTTTCCTTGAGCACATCTCCATCCTTACCCTCAACCAGGGACGTAACTACGGGTGGGCCCGAGTGGGCCATGGCCCATGTGCTGGCCCACCCTGAATATATAACACGAAACGTAAAATTGAAAACCGCAAGAGTTCAACTCCACATAACCCTAGACGCGTTGAGTTTTGTAAAAATGAAAATTTACAACCGAATACATTAAATACTTCATAATCCAAGATGCCTTGTATTCCGTAAAAATGAAAATAAAAAACCACAAGTATAATTTAATTCCACATAATTTCACGCTAATAGCGATAAAAATCTTTATTTACAAGCTGTGAAAATCGAGTCCTTTGCACATTTATCGGAGTACATATCTGCCAAGACAAAAGAACTATCAGAAACATCTCGGAGGACAAAGCGGCGACTACACCTCCATATTAACAGAAAGAAGAACTATCAGAAGTATAACGGGTATAACGATGTTCACTTGAAAAACTGCTACACTAGCGCCAAACTGACGTAGGGACTATTAAGATGAACTATAACTGTTCGGGTCGGAAAGTAGGTGGAGCTTCCATTCCTTACTATATCTTCCTTGACATTGTACTCGTGAGGAAGTTCAAACATTTACTTTTTACTACAGTCGATCGTTATTCGCGGTAGTTACGTTCTGTAAATTCTTCGCGAATACTGAACATTGTGCCTATGAGAAATAGAGTTAGGTTCTGCGAACGTTTCTTCTCAACAGTTTCATCCTTGCTTTATCTGTGTTTTTCTGTATAAAGACACCTTATTCAATGTGTATTACAATATTTACGAATAATTTCAATATATGCAATGTAACAGCACTATATACAGTATTATAATAACAGTAATCTTTATTTAATTTTTTAAAACAATAACTAAGTAGTAAATAAAAATCTTAGTTTTGGTTGATAGTTGTTTGATGTGGCAGCTGACACATTGTCTTACTGAATTGTGTTGAAAAACTGTGTCAGCGTTGTCTGCTTCGCTTTTTGCCTCAGATTTTTTAAAATCTCGTCATAGGAATAAATGTGCAGGAAGTTAAGCACCTAAATTTGAAGCTGCTTAAGCATAGGACATATTATTTTGTGGGACTTGCAAACGATAAGAACAGGCTTTTGGCCTACCTGCGATCTGTGAAGTAAGCAAAAATAGGTAATGAACTTTTCAGGCAGAACGGCAGAGATTACCAGTAAGGTTGAACTCAAACGGACCACAACAGAACCACGCCCAACCACAAAACGGTAGTTACCGTGTGGTTGGGTTGCGGCCGAAATCAGCCACTCGCGAACCACTTATAAGCAATCGGTAAGCGATTGCGCGTATATATGCGCAATCCGTTACCGATTGCTGATTGAAAGGAAGCGCTGTCGGCGGCTAGTGGTCGGTATGTCGCACTGTGTGAATTGTGCTCACCAATGACGACCACAATTTTGTGGATGATATCGACCACAAGTTGCGACAGCCGTTGAAACCGACTTCAGTTTAGTGGTCCGTCTGAGTTAGATTATGCATTTCTATATTAATATAATTATAATTCACTACCGTCCACAAGCAACCACCCATTTTGTGGTTGTGACGTGGTTCTGTTGTGGTCCGTGTGAGTTCAGCCTAAGAGTAACATTTATAACAGTATTTTCGCCGTTCAGCGATAATCCGTGAATAAGCGCGAAAGTGCCGAGAAAATCGAATTTCTGGTTACAAATGAATTTTCGGGAATAGTCGAATACATGAATAGGGAATCCGTGATTACTGAGAATTGCCTGTATTTTAATACTTAAATCAAAATAAATTTAATTTTTCCTCTAATGAAGAATGAGTGTAATTGAAAACACGTTCAGTCCTTGGACTTCCATTAACACCATTATCTTTAGTAATTTTGTATTTATAAACTAATGATGACTGATTTCAAGATTCTACTGAGAAGTGCATGTATATGAAATTAGAAACACGATATCTGATAGTAGATAATCATTCACGTTGAAATACTTTCTCAATTCATATTTTGCTTCTCCTGAAAATTAACAAATCCGGACTGAACGTGTTTTATAATCACACTCTTCATTTATAGAAATAAAATTGTTTTATTCTATTTAAGACGAAATAAGAAAGATTAAATCAGAATTTTTGAATTCTAAATATTGCTATTATATAGTTTTATTCTATTTAAGACGAAATAAGAAAGATTAAATCAGAATTTTTGAATTCTAAATAATATTGTTATTATATGAATTCTATTAATAATATCAAATATTTTCTGTTTTGCATATGTTCTTGATTAATTGCTTTATTATCTTAATCTTTAAGATCATCAAATCATTTTATTCCTGATCTGTTTGGTTTTGTTTATGCATTATTTATTAATACTTTTTTATTTTCTTACATTAATTTCTTTGAGAAAAGATTCATAAATGTCAATTAAATTGAATATTGTACTTATATTATATTGCTATTTTCCTTTCTATTTGGTATTATGTTATTCAATTAACATTCAATACTCATATTTCATATTGGAACCTTGCTTATATTAGTTTATTTTGAGATTTAACACCGTCGAATCTTCAAGAGAGATGAATATGGCGCATCAATTAGGAACTCGACATGATTTGTCCAAACCTCCGACAGAATCTCTTGTTTTATGAATCAAGAGACAGTCCCTGAATCATCCTGGAAAATGAAGTGAAAAACGAGATTCAATACTAGATCCTTCCTTCTCAAAGATCCAGTATCGAATCTCGTTTTCCACTTCCAACTTTAACATCAAGTTGCATAAAAAATAAATTTCAGATCAGTGACTTGACTTTAGTCTAGTTAGTCTGCTGTCAGATGGCTAAATTTGAAAAAATTACAAAACTATATACTTTCTATAAAAGTTCTTTGAAAACCTTATAAACAGTACAATATTTATAATACGGTTCGGTTGCATAAGTACTGAAAATCTTGCAGTTCAATAACTAGAACTAATTTTCAGACTGGGATTCGCCACTACTCGATCATTTTTATTTAAAGAGCCTCTAACAGAGAGATATGCTAAAGTAAGATAAATAAAATTAAGCATATGAAGGAATGCTAATAAAAAGGTCAGCAAACAATTTGAAAACGATTAGGAAAGCTGGTTAAGTACAAAATAAATATAATCAAATACGTAAATTCGAATCTCGAGATTGGAAAGACCTTTAGTATTCAACGTGTTACTGAATATAAGATTTTATGCAGAAAAGAATGAAATTATATATTTTGCAAGTAGATATAACACTGACATTGTCAAACATGATTAAGTTAAATATATTAAAATCATTAAACTAATAAAGTCTGTGAAGTTTCATCCAGTCATAATTCATAAGCAAATGTCATTTCCAGTTAGTGATGCTTTTTGAACAAAGCTTACAGGTGCTATCTTTAAGACGGGATATATTATACATAGATATTGAAAGTATTAAATTTTATTTTCAAGATGACTTGTTTGAATTTCCACTGAATCGGAACAGAAAGATAATATAAAGGGATTCTAAAACCGAGATACCATGTCAGAAAAAAGAATAATTTGATTTAATATAAATTAAATCTTATTGAGAATGAGTATGATCCTCAATCGATCTGATTATCAATTACATGTAATGTCATGGCCAAATAATAAATTAACTCCATATATAGTTATTTCAGGATGTAAATAGAATTAATTTATAATTTAATTTATCTTTTATCGATAACCTGGAATAATTTCAGCTTAATTCATGAAGAGGATACTAATCTTAGACAGAGTTAATTTTGGCCAGCAAAACTGAATTTAAACTGGTAACTGTTCATCAAGATTAGTTTTGCGAAATTATTCTCGTTCTGGTACAGTATAAAATATGATATATATTTATTTTTAAATAGTATCATTAATTTTTCAATGTATGAAGAGAAATTATTACCTAACAAGAGAGATCGCTAACAAATTATCATTATTAGTATTCATATATATGTTTTACTTATGAGAAATCAATCTTGCGTAAGTATTTTATGTTAATAATAATATTTCATTAAATATTCCTTTAATTTATCTTTCTTTGGATTCTTGCGAATTCGAAAAGTTATTTTATCCTGTATAAATTTAGTTTATTTTATTCTAGTGGAAAAACTGTAGACGTTTATATACATTATGCAGAATATGCAAATTTCATAAACTGATAACCTTTCTAGATTCTATAAATATTTAAAGACATTTTTCCTTATTTTCAACACTTATTACCAATAAAATATTATATATTATGTATTTCAAAAAATTTTTGTTTCTACTAATTCATTTCACACAATTCAAATTATTTATTGAGTTTGAAATAATTAAATTTAATGCATTTGACAGCACATTTTTGTTCTATATATTTTGAATACTTCTATTATCACGTTTTAACATTCAGATGCTTAAGAATGTATTCTTTCATATACTTATTTCATTTCCATATATTTTCTTTGACAAATTTGATTCATAAAACTCGATACTTTATTTTCCTTCATTCTAAATACCTCTTCACATCTTTAATTCTTTTCCTTTATTTCAATTTTTTTCAGATTGTACAACTTCTTATCTTGTTATTCAGTTTCATCTGCACTTGCTCATATTTACTTGTTCTCAATATTCTTCAAATACAAGTATTTACTAGATTATCGCAAAGTAAATCCATTGTGCAAACTGAGAGCGGAAAAACTTAAGGCAGACAAATTAATCCTAACTTTGTTTTTCTATTCATTTATTACAGAAAATATTTGTATAAACACAGTACGTATAAGCAAATTCATAATTTTTCCTGAAGCTTATAGTAAGATAGAGTTACTATACTTTGTTTCCCCCTTCTTTTCAACTCATAAATCTCAGACCGAGGGCATTCATAAATATTTAAAAGTAGCCAGAATTTTTCCTATTCATACTTTCCAAATACACTTAGTTACTTTGTTTGAAAAATAATTTGTTTAGCATATTTTTTTAAGTAATTCTGCATTTTTCCACTAAAAAATACTGATTAGCATATTTAGAATACAGGGTATTATACTTTCGTCTCCTTATAAGTCCCAATTGAAAGAGTTACTTTGTTTGAAAAATAATTTGTTTAGCATATTTTTTTAAGTAATTCTGCATTTTTGCCACTAAAAAATACTGATTAGCATATTTAGAATATAGGGTATTATACTTTCGTCTCCTTATAAGTCCCAATTGAAGGTAGCTTTTCAAGAGATTCGAATAAAAAAAAATCAGTTTTATTTTCGTGCTCTGAAATAAATTTTCTTTGATAAGTTACAGTTTTCTGCAAAAATTCTAATATTTTAGACATTATTTTAGCACATTAAGAAAAAAATAGATTTATGAGATTACAGCATTTTATTACATATTTTGCATGTGTTTATATAATCAGAAAAAATCATGGAATTCTTAAGGACCAAAGTATCTTTATCCTTTCTTCTTAAGAATCACTGTTATGTTCCTTAAGAACAAAGGACAAAAATGGCAACTTTATACATTTACAACAAAGTTTAATGAAAATTGTATTTGTAAATTAATGAATATAGAATGATTATTTTTCTCTGCATCGATGTATTCTTTGCTGGTCTTTTACTTTTACTTTTCTATATGTGTCAAAATTTCCTTTGAGTATTTTGATTTTTATTTACATCCTTTCACTTCCTATTTCAATGATATTTCTATTGACTCGAAATGTCAGAAAATTTTTTTCTGAAATTTCTCTAACATTTCCTAGGGTAAGAATACATACGCTTCAATAAAATAGTATAAAAAGATTGCATAAAAAATATTGGATGTTTTATTATACTTTTTAAATTAATAAAATTTTTTACTTCGCTGAGAAAAATATTTTTAATTTATACTTTGTTTTTACAGATTTAATAAATTTTTTATAATATATTTTTTTAAAAATCCTTCCTTTATATTCAGATTAATACTGATAATTTATTTTTACTTGGACTGAGTATACGTACAAACGAATATTAGATTAGACTAAAATATGAAAACTGAAAAGAAAAACGCAAAATATCGATATTTAATATGTAAACTCTTGTTATTATGTAACTTATAGATATTAAAGATAAAATTTGTTTTAAATTAGCTATGTCTCTTGCTGTTGTGTAGACACACAAATTTTGAGGAAAAAAAGTGTAATTTTTAAACTCACTCGTTTCGGAATTACAATTCTTCTATAATATAATTACAGAATATTTATTCACACAACAATTTTTCTATGGTCATAGTTTTAAAGAATCTTCTAAACTGTCATCACTGAATTTTTTATGCAATACTTTTCTCCATTATCACGACAGAATCAATCTTTATTGCCTCCAAGATTGGTTATTGTATTGTTTGTAATATTCTGCTATGCTTTCAATATTTCTTATAAGAGTTACAGTACTTATACGAACATTGAATAAAATAATATATTTCTATGATATTTAATTATTTTTCATATTTCAATATTGTTTTATTTAATATGTGCCCCGCAAAAACTGGAAGTTCTCGCAAGTAGACCGCAAAATTATTTGGCCAGAGCTTATTCTTAATAAATGTCGAAGTTTATTCAACTTTTGAAAAATTTGAAGGTTTAAAAACAGACTGAAAAACATTTATCAATCAGAACCATTATAGATATGTCAACTGCTTAGTAGAGCGATTATCTTCGGTAAACTTTAAAAATTTTAAATATAATAAGTAACTTATTGAAAGAAATGACAGTGGGAAGGAAACTTAACTATGGTCCAGTTATTTCAAATACTTATAAATCTTCTCAGACAACTATTATTTTGATTTATAATAACTAAAACTATTAAAAATTGATTCTACAGGAAGGTTAAGCTCTAGATATCCTACTACTGATTCGGTTGAAAACAAATCACAGAAGAATTGAACTAGAAAATTTAGAATGATTTCCATACAAAAATTACTTCAAATAGTTAATTTTATAAAGCCATTTAATTTAAACTTACAGTTGATTAAATGTTAGAAAGTGTATTTTCAGAATTTGAAGTTACTTTTCTGTGTTCAGCTTAAAATTCATAATTCGAAATATTTAATTTTTAAGATTCACTATTGAAGTCAATTATGTAATGAAAGAAACTGATGTTGTTATTTGAGTTTTGTCTGAATGAATTCAGCATTTAATTATACGAGATTTTTCGTTTGAAAACAATATTAAACTGAAAAAAATTCATTCCGCTTTGATGCATTTAATTTAATAATTACAATTATTTTCATTTTTAATTACAATTATTTACTATATAACTAAATTTAGCATTTAAACTTGTTTATAGACAAGTTCACGACAATATAATTATTACAAGTTTGTATCGGCTTAACTTCAATTGATAGCTATTTTGCGTGCAATATAATATAATTGTATAATTAATCCAAATACTAGCAAGATTCTATGAAGGCAAAATTTTACGAGTAATCAAATCAATTGAAAACTTGATAATTTGTTTGTTAATGCATCTTATGAGTGCATTCGGTCTTCGCTAAAAGTTAGAATCATCATTGTATATTAATATTAGAATTTTTAAATCTATCGATTTAAAAAAAATCATAGATTTCTGTTGGTAGTTATATACTGAAGGACGAAAACCAACATTAATGTACTTAATTATGAAGTCACTTGTAGATGATTCTAAAATATTAGATCATCTCAAAAATAATATCATTTTTAGCATTAAGTTTTGAAAGAATCACTTGCTAATTTAATCAAATATATATTCCATAGAATAAAACTACTTCAGTTTAACTGTATTCACAAAACTTTAAAAACCTGAGACTCGTTTGAACAAATAAAGTATAAAAGTGACATTACCTTTCGGATGACCTGATATAAGCCATGTTATAATGGTAATCATTTATTCCTTCATATTTCAACAACTTTTCAATAGTTAAAGTATTTACTTTATCCTGAACAAATTTCATGAATAAAATTATCAGATAAGAGTTAAAAGAATCGAATAAAAAAATTTTGTTTTTTGCAGTTTTGTTCAGCAATCTATATAATTACCGACAACCTAATTTTCGAAAATCGACATTTCCATTTGATGAACTTATTATACTGTTTAAAGGATTAGTATACTAAACGGAAATTAAAAGAGATGTAACTTTTTCATACACAATCATCTATTCTGGATAAGCTATTTCAAGCTTTAAGTGTTGAGAGAAAAACTATTAAAATGAAATTAATTAGGTGATAATTGTGTCTTTATTGCTATTATAATGAGTTTGGTGATAAGTAAATGAAGAATTAGTGATAAATTATCGCAGAGTGTTACAGTGACTGTGTGACAAAGGGGGGAAATAATTATAAAAGAAGTGTTTCGAAAAACTGTTTTTACATTTATAATCAGTCAATAAAAATAATTATTTTCTATTTATTAATTTAATTATTCCTGTAATGTAAATTTCATTGATTTTTATCGAAGAATTTTGTGTTATTTCAATTAACGACCTTATTAAATTTCATGTTCAGTCTTTCTGAAAATATTGAACATTTCTATCAACTAATACAGAAGAATTGTTAAAGTGATTTCAATTAAAGTCTTCATAAGGCAAGCAGAAGAGTTTCCCAACTGAAGGATCTAAATCAAATTCGGATTCCTAGTTATTTTTTCAGATGATCTGAGTCATTGATCTCCAGCTTTCAGGGTATCCATTGGATTCTATCGTGGAGTTGGTGAATATCTCAATGAAGATTCGGCGATGTAAAATATCATATTAACTTAAAATTCAGATTTAAATATGAAATTCGTAATTTTCTTTATTTGCAAAAGTAACTTTCATAATTAAATAAATTTAAGAACAATACAAATATTAATAGAAAATTAACAGAAAGAGTATTAATCAGTTTTAATAAGATATATTATATATCTTATATTATGAATTCTATTGCAATTTATGAATTTATTAATTACTAGAAATTACCCGCTCATATAAATGAGCGGAAATATACTATTGTGATCTAATCTTATAATACTTTATATAACAGCATATTGTATAATAACAGCTTATCTTGCAAATTTATTTACTATATATTTTATTAAGCATTAGTTCAAATGTGTAGTAATTGCACGGGGGCCCGTGGAGGCTGCACCCCATGGGCGCCTCCCCGACGGCCCCACTCCACCGGGGGGCCCACCCCAATGGGCCCCAAGCCCGTGGGAACTGGTTTCATCTCCCCAGTGGGCCCACAGCCCGTGGGGAGATGAAACCCCCACAGGGGGCCCGTGGGGTCCACCCCAACGGGTCCAGGCCCTTGAGGCCCTGTTTAATGTTCCCGGTGGGCTGCACCCAGTTTCATCTCCCCACGGGCACCGGGGTCCCCGTGGGGTGGGGCTGCACCCCCGTGAAGGGGGTAGTTTACAGCATGATGAATGGTTATAATTTCTTTGTGTGATAAAATATAAGCAAATTTCATTTGAGATATGTAATATATCACCATCGTAATTATGGATGTAGAACAGGCTTAACTGCAAATTCAACATAAAATTTCCTTTAAAATAAAACATCCAATGAAAAGGTTAAATAAGGTGTGAAAAGGTTAGCTGAACAGTATCCTGTATCATAATCAGTAATAATTCTTTTAGCTAAGTAATTCTGTAAAAATCTAATAATAGTAATGCAGGTAAGTTATCTGTTGCCCCTTTCTTTGACACTTAGCGCCATCTATTGATATTTATTTTTATAAAATTAAAATTCGCCCCTAGGACTCTGGCCAAATAAAAAAAAAGATCTGTTGTCACAGACATCCGAAAATTAGATCTTTCTAACGATACCCCATTTATAGAAATCGGTACGTCCAAAAAAGGGACTCCAGCCATACACGTTTGACTAATTATAATATAGATAGATTATAATATCAATATGCAATTATATTTTTTCCATAAAAAGTATGTTTTATAAATATGTTATAGAATTAGATATAATAAGGAAAAAACTTAGCGATAAAAATAAAATAATAGAATATATTTTGAAAACTTTTGTAATAAAAACTGTTGCACTTCACCGATGATACTCTAAGCTATTTTTCACTTTTTCTATCAGAAATGGATAACCACATGGTAAAGCAGTCGCTTTCCACCTTGGAGGCTCCGGATTCAATTCCTGTTCCAATAGTTCCACTTTATCAGGAAGAATCCGGCCTGCTGTTGAACTCCATCCTTCAACCTGTATAGATTCTTTAAAATCTTTTATTTATGAATTCTTATTGATTATTCGTCTATATCACTAGGAAAATGGATAGACCTATATAAAATAATAGATATATTAATTGAATAAAAACTAATTTGTAAATTATATACTGTTAATACTATTTGATCCTAAATCTCAATTTTTTGTCTCATCCTAATATCAGAATAAATCTACATATAACGATGACAACTAAAGAATACTGATTAAAAATATTTTTTATGTCTCTTTAAAGCTTCCTTATTTTGATATATTACTTATTTGTCAAAATATAAAGATATTATATTGTGTTTGTCATAATTATTACAAATTAGAAGTTATTTACTTTGTCAAGATTGTTATGATCAAGATTTTCAACGTTACAAATGCATTTGGAAAAGTCTTTCGATTGATATGTCATATCAATCAAAACAATTTGTTTATTAAATATTTATAGATTTTTTTCTAGAACAAGTTCGAAAATGATAATTTATCTAAAAACTCTATTAGAATCCATCTATTCTATCAATTCTTACACGTATTGTACTTGCAATTCGCTTAACAAGAATTAAAATTTCGAATTTATAGCCACATCTCATCCCAAACAGAGATTATTTTCTTATCTATCGAGGATTACGAACTGTATTTTGAACTTATCCTTTAACAAGAGGGAAAAAAAGAATATTTTAAGACTCTAAAATGAAAGTAAGTAGTATAATAAGAAAATCCACTCCTCCTTAAAGTTCTTCGTCTTACTTGCACTTAAGGAAATGATAAATTAAGATTCTGTATTGACTTCAGGAAAATAAACCAGAAAATCCATTTCCTTCCGTTTTTCTCTGAATATAATCAACAATTTATTTAACAATGTTGGCAATTCCAAAATATATATTTTCAAAAACTATAATAAATAGTGATTTAATAAACCAAGACAAAGTTTAAAAAAAATAAGTTTATCTCAGCTATAAATATAACAAATAGATTATACCTTTAGATAGATTTTAGATATAAAAACTCAACGAAATAGTTTTTAAGAAAATAAAATATAATTGATCCCCTTTTAGATCGATGATGTTTTTATTAATGTTAATACTGTATGTAAGAAAAAACATCAAAGCAATAATATAATAATATGTAAAACATTTAAATTATCTATATCATATGTTTGAGTGCATAAAAATTGGAATTAAATTAGGAAAAATATGTATTTATTTACGAAGTTGTGATCACGAATATTAATGAGTTAAAGATATTTTATGATTTTCTCCATAGGCTTCAAAGCTTTTAAAACCAATGACTGTTTGCTAGGCATGTAAAAAATCTACAAGAAAATATATAAGTTACTGTATTTTTTATTTTATCTAATGATTTTGTAAAAGAGAAAACCTAATGAAAAATAGAACTATACTCTCATCCAATTCTTCTTTGCCAAATTATATTCTGCCATTTGAAGTGATCTCGTTACGTTTCATACTTCAGTACTATTGATATTTTAAGAAAATTTAAAGGTCTATTTATAGCAAATTTACGGATCAGCTTTCAGAATTTTAAGTAAAAATATTTTTGAAAATAATATTAAAACTTAAAATCATTTAGGCAATACTGATTTTTCTGATGGAAACAAAAAGTTTAGTGCCGTGAAATAGGAGTAATTGCGTTGGAAGAAAAGTCGTATCATTGAAACAAACTAGATAATCGATGCCCAAATGTTAATCTCAAGTTTAAGGAGTCCAATAGAAGATGCGATTTTCCTCATATGAACTTAAAGCGCGAAGCTTTGCTATTGATTAAAGAATTAGACTGTATAAATACAAAACGTAATGAGCGGAACGTGAATTGAGTTCTCAAAAAACTCGGAATAAAATCTGGAAAAAAAATAAATAAGTAATTCGGTGCAATAATAAAAATCAGTAATTTATCTAATTAAAAGGGATTAAAGTATTTTAAAGTGGAGACAACTCATTAAGAAGATTTTCTTTAAAACACAAAAGATATATAAACTAAGATTATTAACAATGAATGAAGGAGACCTGAAAAATCACTGTGTTAATATCTAAATTATTGCAGATGCTAATAAATTTATAACAAAACAGCGAATGATATAAATAATTCAAATCAAGTTAGATTAGTATATTTAAATAAATATTAGGATAACATCTGAGAGTATGAGAAAATCAATTAATTAATATAAAAATATTTCACTAGAAAAAGTATTTCTAAATATAAAACCATTTATTATAGATATGATTGATAAACCACGAAAGAAAATCTCTTTTGTCATAATATAATTCTGGATTCAATCTAAATTATTAGATCGAATGAAAGATAAAAGTGTTTGGAGAAATATATACAAGTGATTTACATGGCACAGATAAAATCAGGTGAGTTAGATCGTATGATGTTAGATATTATTCGATAATTCATCTCAATTTAAAGAAGTTATTCAGAAGTTCCTAATTTGAAGAGAGAGAGCCAGAGAGAGATGAACCACCATCCCAGAATCATGTTTATTCTTTATCAACAAGATATAACTAATATCCTGAAGTATTGGATGAAACAAAGTACTAAATACTGTATTCCAAATCAGTTAGAATTCAAAATACTGCCATTATCAGAGGTATCAAATTATATTTGCCCATTAATATTTGTGTTATATTTCTCTTATCTAGGATTTCATTATGGCTTAGTGATTAAAATAAATAGAATACTTCTGAATATATTAATGAAGTTTTTACTGTATTTCTGGATTTTTCTTGTTTTATATATATATATATATAAATAAGAAAATAATATAAGAAGAAAAGTGTAAAATGAAATCGTTTTTAGATGCCTGGAAAATATCTGTTTATGTTCCTTGGAGGTCTTTATTTTGATACTTTGGAAGCGTTATCCGCGGTTTATCCGTTATATTTTGTCAGTATGGCAATTCTATAATTGAATAGTAAAATCCATTTCTCAATATATATTTTCCCAGTTAGATAAATAAATTTCTCAGTTTTTCGTATTAAATACCTTGTTTGTTTTATAAACATACTTTTTATTACACCCTTCCAATTTTACAATTACAAACATTTAGCTTTGATATCATCATATATTTTCTCTATGTGGTATTTTAAAGTTAGAAGTATTATCTTGGCAAATAATTTTTATTCGCATATTTTTCAAAATAAAATGCTAATTACTGAATATTCTCTGAAGCAAATGCTTTTTCTTAAAAAGAAGCTAGAACATTTTTGCTAAAATTACTTCTTATATCTGATAAAACAAACTCTAACACAGGATTATCAAACAGAAAAGATAAGAACTTCCCTCTTTAGAATTTAATATTCGAAACATTAACGGAGACTTAACGAAAACACTTAAAGAACATCTGTTTTATTTAGTTTAATTGTTAATTTATTGGAAACTAAACTAGTTAAAATTTTGATGAGAAAAGAAATATAAAAGCTAGCAATATATAAGAAAATAATTTTTAAAAATTCGAAGTGAATTGATATTTCCAAATTTATAACTATAGAAAGGTTAAGAAAACATATTATAATACGAAAACATGCTATATTTGGGCAACATGAAGAAACAAATATGTAAATTCATGTAATGGAAACTAGCCTATATTGAGTTTTAATTTGATAAAAATTAAACTGAAATGTTTAATAAAAATGAATAAACAAATGAAATAAAATAAACTTTTACCTGTAACTACTAGAGAAAAAATATTTTTATGCTCAATTTAATAGATCGAACAGTTCAGAAACAAAAACATATTATGAAAAGGATTTAAATTTACAAATAAGATATTTTGTCGAATAGATGCCTTGTTAGAATTTCATATTCAAATGATATCAACTGAATGATATGAAAGAATATTAATCCTAGTTTTCTTTTCTACTAAAGGAAATGCTATTTGGAAGATTTTAGAAATATATATACGAATTTATTCATATATATTTCTAAATTTACAAATATATATGAATAAATTCGTATATATATTTCTAAATTTGTTCACAAAAAATAATTTTAATTAGTTTTGTACATCATCATATTTCTACATCCATGTTTACATGTAGTCGAGATGGCTTATAGAATAATAACAAATTCTTTTTGATTAGAAGTCACTGTGTTGGATCATTCCACGTCAAGTGACTTAATTTTGAAGAACTTCAAGACTCAGAATTGGAAAATCATTATTTTTTTACTTCAAAATCTGCTTTTTACAATGATTACAGAAAAAATTAAATTCGAAGTGTCAAGCACTGAAATATTTACTGTCAAATATTGGTCAAATTTGATTAATAATCCTATGACCTTTGATGATAAAATTTTTGGATTTAATACGTAAAACTTAACAAATTTACAGAGTGCTAAGTGTTATGGTTATATCACAATAAGTAATATAATTAGTATTTGAAACTTTGAAAATTCGTGATTCAATTCACATTACACGGGTAACCTCCACAAGAAAGGTCCTAGTGCTTCAACCACATCATTTCTTGATTTAAAATTTTACACAATTTCTTCTGAAACCTGTATGAATATTCACACCAAATTTCAGCAAAATTGAAAAGGATAGAGCGGGACCTCTAGATCACTTCACGACTTTGTTTTAAAAATTGTGATTTCACAAATTACTGAATTTTTTAAAAAATATTTATTATACTTTAAAAGATTATGAATCTTTTAAAGTATAATAAATAATTAATTATTAAATTATAACTTATAATTAATTATTAATTATTAGTTAAAAGTAAATTTCTCAAAGAATTATTTGAACTTTTTGTAAAATTAGATGAAGTTCCAAGCATTTTTAAAATGATTTCTATTCTAATTATTTTATATTTTAAACAAAAATATCAGAACAAAAAATTTTTTTACAAATATAAAATTTGTAATATATTATGTCGATTAAAGATTAAATTTGAGTAGATTTATATTAAATAATTCTATTTTTTTAAACTTCATGGAAAATATTGAGTTATATCGGAAAAAAATTGCGCCCTTCCTTTAGCTAGAAGTAAAAAAAGAAATAGTAAACATGATATTAAAAAATATCGAGTTAAAATGTAAATAAATTCAATCGAAGATATCGAACTACATTACTTCTGAGGAAACAACTCGTATCCAATCATACAGAAAAGTTTTTGATTTGTACAAGGTTATTCAAGTATAAAAATATAATTTGATACAAAAATAACAATTTAAAAAACGTACTTTAAAAAGAAGTTTTATTCCATTAAAAAAGTACCAAATATTATTATTCAAGGAAACAGGAAAAGGATAATGATACATAGGATGAAACCACAATTAAAATAATTAGCTGGCTCAAATCAATTCAGTACTACTACTATTAGTGTTTTCGGGCGAGAATTCCTTCCCGCCCGTTCCCGGGAATTTTTTACGTTTTCCCGTTCCGAATCCCGAGAAAAGTTGGTCGGGAAACGGGAAAATCGGCTTCTAGAACCCAGTAATACCCACAATGGGAAATAAACGTACTACTCACAATGTAACTTTTAGATATTTTTCCTATTTATTGCTGTCTAAAGTTACAATATTACACGCCACTAGAAATACGCGCGACACCAGAATCAGATAACACATAACCAGCTAATTTTAGCTCCTGCTCTTGTAAATCGATCATATTTGATCATGAAGAACAGAAAACAGTTTGCGTTTACGTAGAAAAATATTTATTTTCACAACCCAAGATTTGAAAACAAAGTCATCTTCAGGTGAACTATCTAATGAAATCTAAGGTAGCTTACCTTAGTATGACACTGTAGTCAAATATTGTGCTGTGAAAATAAATATTTCTCTGTGCAAACACAAACTGTTTCTGTTTTGCACGATAAATAGTTTCCATAAAGTAACAGTACCACTACCAACCGCATTCGATCAGTTTGTTTGCGGCTGACCATTGTGATATATGTTAATACATTGTGTGATATACGTAAAATCTCAATATTATACTATAAGTTTGGTTAAATAAAGTTTGAATTAATTATATATTTTGAGAAAACTTGAAATGTAACAGAAACCTAATCAAAATGATACCGTAGTGTCCCCTGTTTAGCTCTTAGGGCAAGATGGATTAGTCATGAAATTCCGTTCGATCTCCATTTACGAAATTTTATTTACTCATTTTTTGCGTCGACCTTTTAAAAGATTGCTCTAGGGCCACCAACCCCACCTTCTCTACAGTTTTATTAATATTTACTGTTTTAGCCATTATTTCAGATGATCAACGAAAACTAAATAAAAAAAAAAGAAAAGATAATTTCGGGAGTTCTCGAGAATTCTCGGGAAATACGGTTTCCCATTCTCGATTCCCGAAGGTTCCAAAATGTCGGGAATTTGTACTATAATTAAACTGATACAATAAATTAAATGCTAAAAGATATAACTAGAAATCAGATTTTGTTATACTTTTAAATATATCTTATAACAGCTTTTGAACTAAGATAAGATATATATTCTACCTTATCTTAGTTCAAAAGCTGAAACAAAATTTAACATGATAAAAGAGCTATCACATCTTAATGCATATTTCTGAATTATGAAATAATATTGCTCAGCAAATATTTTTCATTAATTTTGTAAAAATGTTGAAATCATGTCATTTATTTGATTTATCTTCGGTTTAAAGAACTGGAAAATAAAATAAATGAACTATATAATCACAAATACTTATCATAGATCTAAAAATGTTACAGATATAAGTATTACAGCTATAGAAGAACAAGAAAATATTATTTTAATTACGTTTAAGTCGAAATTTTAACTTAGCTTTTTATTTTTTAAGAATTATTAAATTTTTTACTTAATTAACAACTTTCAAAAATTATTAATTGATTTTGGACTGGAATTAACATGCTGTTTAGTAGAATTAAAAATTATATGTTGAGATTGATACTTGACTTAATCTGTAATCTTGAAGAAAGTTTTTGAAACTATTTTTATGGAATTCAGTAAAGTTTCATATGCTGTAATGAATTTACGTAGGCTATACTGTATATGTGGGAATGGTAGCGACCGCCAGGGGGAGAGATGAAAGCGAGGCGGGAGGGGAGAAAAAGGCGGATAGAACAAACTATCCAAACTGTATGTGTTTTTTTATTTTACTTATATTAAATTTTCGTTATTATAATTATGATAGAAGCTGTGACTCGGTTAATTCCCATGAATCCTACATATAGTACAGTATTTTATTCTACCATATAAACATTTTATTAAATTGAATGTAAGTTAATTTATATTTCATTAAATCGTTTGTTTCGTTTATTTTTATATTATACACAAAAGCATCCATGGTAAGTCTGAAATTATATATATTTAATGCATTCATTTCATTTTTTAAAAAATATAACAAGATTTATCTTTTGAGAAAACAATACTGGATAAAGACCATTCAAACGTAAATAAATACACATCAAATAGGATGAAACGAATATGTTTTTTCAAGTTTTTTATTTGGTATTTCAATAATAAAAGATAAAGTTTAAAAATATTTACCCTGAAAAAATTCTTCGAATTTTACTTGAATTAAAATATTTCTATAAATAGTAAAAATACATGATGTCGATTTAAGAATCTGCATTGATGTTTCCTACATTAAAATCATTTTCAAAAGGACAAATAAAAAATTTTAAAACATTGAAGTATAATAAATTTCCATAAATGTAACCCAAATCCATCATATTAATTAAATTATTAATTGATTTTTGCCAGTATCCTATTATGAACACCATTCATATTTTGCTTGATTTGCTACCATCATGATATTGTGCTTCACAACTTCAGTTAACAAAATACAATAAATCATGTACAGAAACAGAAAATCATAATGGAAACACAAATAAAAATATATATATATGAATGGAGTTCATATTACGATAAGAGCTCCTGTTTAGAGGCTTTATTCTAATTTTTTGATAAAATTTGTGATCCGTTTCCGAAGGAACATTTCCACAGACTATACAGCTCTGTATATGCAATTTAGGTAAAAGAATAATGTAAAAATAAACTCTCAGATGACGATTTAATCCAATTGGTCCAAGGAATGGATGACGATCCAATTTAAGGGTCAAAAGATAAAACAACTTTTTCGAAGGAAAATGAGGAGAGTTTATAAAATGATGAGAAGCCCTATAATATTTAATCTACTTCTGATTATTAATCCAGAGAAGTATACTGAAATCCTTTTACTTCAGAGATTCAAAGATCAATTTGGGAGTCTACCAATTCTTCTCTACTCCCGATAATCCTCAGACGTCTTCATTCCATTGTCTTTTAGATTAGTTTCTCAGTTCTGCTCATTGTCTTTTAGATCAGTTTCTCCACCCTAGCTCATTGTCATGTCTTTTTGGCTTTAATGTTCATAAATTTTTTTCCTTTTAATTGAAACAATACGGTAACAATTAAGAGAAGGGAAAGGGTTAAAATGACCACTTGACACAGTGATCACCTGGCTAAAGGAACAAAATTTCAAACTCTGGTTTGTTTCCCATAGGATGTAATGCTATTTTTGTTCTGTATAGTGGCCAGCTGTTTAATGTATATATTTACTACTCACATAGTTAGTTTTAAGAAATTTTAATCTGCTGAAGTGACCAAGAAGATTAATTTCATGGAAAAATTACTGTATTTTCTTTACAATTTTTACCATTAGATAAAATTCTAAGGATTAATATTCCATTAGAATTTTTCTGTTATGATAAAATAGACTTTTAAACCGGTATATTAAAAGTTAAATATTATAATACTACTGTACATGTATCTTTATACAGTATTTTAATTTAGGTTTGACTATGTTAAATGCAGATATATAGGTTAATATTAATTGTAGTACAGTATATACTTGCTATAAAGCTGTTCATCAGAAGGTGATATATGCTATTTGTCGTCATTATCGTTTTACTACAAGTTGACGAGTTTAATTAATATAAATTTGCAGCTTGGATTATTCTGTTCACAGTTCATTTACTGCAGTGAAAAAAATGCCTCCTAGTCAGTCAAAACCTAAAAAGCTCAGTTATAACAAAAATTGGAAATAATTAATTTCTTGAAACACAGTACACAAATAATAACTGCTGAGAAGTTTCGAGTCAGCAAGACATGTCCATAGTATTAATAAGTGAAAAGCTTAGTACCTCGAGTGCTATGAAGCGCAAAATGAAAATGGGAGTTTATTTTAACATGCAGTTTCCATTAATTTGTGTAATTTTTCTTTTTAGCTTTCAGTATGGAATAACAAACTTTTAGGAGCTTTTATTTTCAATTTTTTATGATGAAAAATGTTTTTTTCTCTTTTGAGGAAGGGGAGATCACTATCCTGTATAATGATCAGTCAAATTGGTCCCGAGGAGTGGTCACTTTAACAGTTTTCACTGTATTTAGCAAACATGTTAATATGAAACCTATTGTATTGCTTATCAAACAAAACACCTTGACTGCATCACCCCTAGAAGCAAATTTTCGCCAATATTATTAACAGATATCATTATAGCATTATCTGCTAATAATAATAATTACTATTACAATTATTATTATTAATAATAACAGATAGGAGCTACATATTACTTTGAGTGATTTAATAGAAATTCCGAAAAGTAAAAATCTGTTTTAATGATTTATTATGGACTTATGGACATTTATCTAATGAAGACATGGTTACATTATGACTTCGTACACCATATTATATAACGAAATAAAATTTATGACTTTAAATTAACCTTATAAATTATTATAAATAATGAATAAATATTTATAATATTATTTAATCATAAATTGTTCTATGGAATTTATATCGTCAGTTAATTCGTTGTTCATGAGCAATTCTCAAATTAATCAAAATTTCCAGACTTTTATATCAATTCTTTCATGAAGTTGAAAATTATCGAAAAAATCTGATGAAATAACAAACAAATGATATAGAGAACTGAATATACTATTTTATTTTAATTTTTAATTTATAAAATTTCTTCAATAAAATTTATAGATTTATACATACATGTTCTTTAGATCATAATAAAATTTCTTAATTATTTTCAGGAATATTTACTAATTCTATGTTAAAGATGCTAATAAATTATTTTATATATAAATAGAGTTAAACATATAGTTATTTATTATTTCAAATTATATATATATAAAGTTATTGTCATTAATATTCTAAATCATGCTTTAAGAAATTTAGCAAATTAACTAAAACGCTGATTTGCCTAGCAGTTTCTTTACTAAAAAATGAGAAGCAAAGTGGAATGAGGCAAATTCGAAAGCTATCTTACATAAGTATGTTACAGATAAATTCTTTTATTACATCTTTGAACTTAACATCCTTATTATTTTAACAGCAAAACGAAGAACAATTAATAGCATATTAAACAAAATAAAACTTTTTCTTACAAAAATCCAACTAACGGGTGGTCAATAAATTTTCTAAAAGTAAACGAAAAAAAGTAGAAAAAGAGAACTTAGTTATTAAATTCATTCCCTTCGTATGTTACTTCAGCATCTAGTACAGTCTGCTCATTATTTTTCTTTTCTTTTCTGTTTTTGAAGGCTATTCTTTCTTTCTTTTTACAAAACGTTACAAAAATTGTCCATCATCTAAGAGAACCTCAATTTCCTGATATACAATGAAATAATAGCGCTAAATCCAGAAAGTTAAAGCAGAATTATTTAATTGTTTAATTAGTACATAAATACTCATTGTTCTGTTTTGAAATGTTTAATAAAAGGATAAATAAAATTTAAATTTTCCAGAGAAATGAAATGTGTAATAACTTTTGTGCTACTTAACGCTGAATGAATAGAGGACGGTATAAAAAATATATAGTAACTGCTGTTAATATACGGATAAGCAAATTTTATTGACACAATTCTAAATATTAATGATGTAAAAAACAATTATTGAATATACTTTGTAAACGATACAATGTTGCAACTACTGCATTGTAATTTGCATTGTTTCAATGTTTCAACATTGAAACAACGCAAATTAAACGATATAAAACAAAACTCTAGATAGTAACTGCTGTTAATATACGGATAAGCAAATTTTATTGACACAATTCTAAATATTAACGATGTAAAAAACAATTATTGAATATATTTTGTAAACGATACAACGTTGCAACTACTGCATTGTAATTTGCGTTGTTTCAATGTTTCAACATTGAAACAACGCAAATTAAACAATATAAAACAAAACTCTAATATATAACTTTTATATTTTTTATAAACCAAATGTAAAATTTTGTGATATAATCTTTATAATATATGATTCATTTTTCCATATTTAATAACTTTATATAATTTAACATTCATTGCAATATTGGTTAAATTAATTTTTCCAACTATTATTTTTGCAAAATAATTCTGTATTTATTAATGTTTCGTAATGTTTTGTCCCATCTGTTTCTGCATGAGTGATTGGACAGTACTCAAAGAAGAAAAAACTATTCGTACACCTTTTATTAGACGGCCTTACAATCCCTATTCCTACATTCTATATCAATTTCATCCACAGACATTCTCTTCATTTAACTCTGCCTATTATTTATATTCTGAAAATCATAAATCCTCAAATATTCATCCACTTTTTTCCACTACTCTTCCTTTCCCAGACTTATCATTCATAGATCGAAGCGAATGTAAACTCCAATATACGTTCGTTTCGTCGGTCCGGTTTTCACTCATTCGCTCCAAATGGCTAAACTATCTAAAAATTGTCTTACACAACGCATCAACTGCACTCGTTTTCACTCCAAACTGTATTTGTATTTTGTTATTGAAAACACAACCATATCGCTGCATTCAGCCACAATATTCAAATATCTCATTTTCATTGCACAGAAATACTTTTTTTAATTTTCACACCATACGCAGGACTTATTCTCATAAATAAAGATTCGGACCAACACACTCTAATAAGCAGCCATATTCTTTGACAGAGTTTTATTCCTAGTATATCTTCAAGTGCACCTACAACTTTCAGTTCAACATTTTCACCTCTGAAAACATCGTTATCAATGTGATTCTCTCTCTCTCAAACATACTTCTCACATATATAATAAACTTGTTCCAAGTTCATTCCATTCAGTTCAATTTTACGCTTTGTATGCTTCTCGCTTTTCTCAAATACAAACAGTTTCTCATCTGTTTCTTCTCACATGACTCATTTAACCGTGTCTCAATAATTATATGCATTGAGAAAAATCTTACCCTCATATCTTCTTCTACTCCTTATACCACACTGCACATCCGACACTCTGGTCATCAGTTACCCTCTTTATTCTCTCGATCATAATCTTACTAACTTCTTCATTATTTCAATCATAATCTTTCCCATTCACACTTAACAGATTTATATCCCTATAATCTCGCATTCACCTTACTCTTCCCTTTAAAGATAACGATTTTGTAGCCTAGTCCAATCATTCGGAAGCATATTTGTAATCCATTACAACTTATTTTACACAGATACCATATCTAGTCTTCAAAAGATTTCTCATATTTCAACATTGAAGTGTGGTAAAAACCCTAGAGTAGATTTTCCCTCCACTCTAGATATTACCGCAGATTCATCTAATAAGGTCCTATCGTCATTATCTTTCATATCAGACATATTCCCAACTCAGTCGCTCCTTAAGCTTTTAATATACTTCTAAAAATCCTTTTTATTTCCTTCAAAATCACTCTACAACTTCCCACTTTCTCTTACTCTCTCTCTATCTATTTATCTATCTATCTCTCGCAGTTCTCTTATGTCACTCTTTTACTACCCATGTAAGTTCTTTCTTGAAACTTTTATATTCATCTACACTTATATTTTGATTTGAAATACCCAAATATACTTTCTTCTCCACCACTGCATATGCTATTTTATTATTTTCCATCATGCATTTCTCCACTTCCTACCTATTCTTGCTTATATCTTAAAGTGTGTTTACATTTTCTATATTGTATATATTTCTCATAGACTGGACCAATTTTTTACATATTTCCTTCATACACTTCTCACTTCACATATAAATCATTCACTTTTCCTTCTGCATTTCTTTCGTCCTCTTTACATTCCTTCATCCATTCAGTACATTCATCCTTGAGATTACCAGATAGTTATTCGAGCCCATCTTCCTTCATTTCTTCTGTCCACAATCTTTTCCAATAGCTCATCACACATAACAAAATCAGTTATATTTCTGTGATCTTTCTCATGACTTTCCCAGATGTAATGAAAGATGTCCTTATACCTGAAGAAAATGTCTGAGACGAACAGCTTTCTCTTAGCACAGACCTCCATCATCAGTTATATCCTATTGTCTTTTACGTTCCCATATTTTCCAAACAATCCTTTCACACTAACTTTGCAATTCAAATCTTCTACCTTAATCTTTCATTCATTGACATGACATTCATTCAGAACATAAGTCAGTTTATATTAGAATTTGCGTATTTCATTTTCACTGAAGCATATAACTAACATGCTTTTCATTTCAAGCTTTATCCATATCCATAACATTTTGTCGGTCATATATTTGTACTCAGACATTCATTTGTCGTTCTCTTATTCATTAATATTCTATGCCACTTTTCGTTTCTTACTCCGTTTCGTTTATTTATTCACATTCTGCATACCCAATTCCCATTCATATTTCCATTTCCGTACTCATCGTTCTCTATCTAGTACAGTAGTAATTCCATTTTTGACAGCCTGCCTTTCTATCGAGCTTTGAAAATTGGCTATAGAAATCCTCATGTTAGTGATCAGCCAATAGTGAAATAGTCTGATGGAGCTGCCTTTTGAGACTGAAACAACCGCGGGCAAAACTGATCTAGTTCCTGGCAAAGTTGGACTATCAATAACCCTAGCAAATCACAAGCACTGGAACTCACAATCCTCTTTGCCTTTCTGGAAAAGCAAGAATCCAAAGAGAGCGCAATACTGTTTTGATTTTTTTTGTCTCTAGAGAATTGTTTCAACTCTCTGAATGGATCAGTTTATAAATGTATATATTCTATATGTGTCTAACTTTTCATCTCATTTAATTTGCATAAATTTAAACTGCATTTAAAAAAATGTATATAGCTATAATAATAGAATAATTATCATTTTTAAAGCTCTATATTTTCTTAAACGTAGTTTAAATTTATGCGAACTAAGTGAGATGAAAAGTTATTAATTATAATATAAAATTGTTTTGATAATTGTTAAACTATTGCTGCCTAACATATTCTTAACATTATATTGAATCAATCTTTTTCCAAGAAAAAGGTTATAAAAATTATTGTTAATTTTCTATAATTTGTTTCAGTAAAATGTTTATGATACCAGTGTATCGATAATAATTGTTGTAATTATTTTATATACAACTATACTGGAAACTAATTAGTAAAATATGTAAATCATATTTATAAATATTGCCAATTTTCTTGCCTTAAAATGCAAACTAATGTTAAACCGTCATATTGTTGTCGGTTCAAAAAATGGTATTGAATAACTTGAATAAGTTAATAATAAGTTTAATTTTATGATTTATAATGTGTAGTCCATAGTTTGATGATTATGACGATGTCTAACTAAACACGAATTCTGATTATTTCGAATAAAATCCTTGGAATTAAACAATAGACGATGTCTAACTAAACACGAATTCTGATTATTTCGAATAAAATCCTTGGAATTAAACAGTATCACATACTTCTGTTCGTTAAGCTTGCTGTAGAGAATTTATACATCTAATTCACTTACTTATATTTACATTTGTAACATTTGTTGGATTATGATTTTTGATTAAACTAATTTATTAATTTTAATCTCATAATCATTCCTAATGTAATATTTTTACAGTTTTACAGAAAATATTTATTATATTTAACAGGGAGAGCCCTGTTAAATATAATAAATATTTTCTGTTCAACATCCAAATCCTATCATCTATTTGAAAATTACTTAGAATAATCTAAACGTCTTAATAAAAGTTAAGTAAATTATTTATTGCGAGATTATAATCATATTATTACTAATAAATTTTGTTTTAATAATTTAAATTAATATCTAAAACCAAGTTAATATTCATCAAAGATATCTTTTATTTAATTATCATTTATTTAATAAGATTCGTTGCATTCAAAATTTCTTGGGTGATTAATAGTTTTATTCAATTACTTAACACACTATCAAGTTCGGACGAGTTATTGTCACTTCGCAAGTCTGAAAGCAAATTTTAATCATATATTTCATTAAATATACAATAATTAAATTATCTTAAACATAATTATTCTGCGCCATTCCGTTTTATGGCTATGAGATTAAAATTAGTTGACTATTATGTCTTTCCAGTTAACAATTTAGTTATTAAATATGCATTTGGCGGGAATACACGTTATCAATATTTCTAATGATATTATGTTGCAAACACATACTAACAGAAAACACTATTAATGCTTTAAAAAAGTGAATAATTTACTTTATTTTATTTTGAAAAAATAATTATTCTATTAGCAATAATATAATTTAAAATAAATTAATTAAAAAATAAAATATTTTGTTGCTACTAAATCTGATGAAGAGATTCAAAGCTTCTACAGCTTCCACGCTTTTTGTGTCCTTTCGATTGGAATTAAACCGGGTAAATATTTTTAGCTGGCTTATATAATCGATTGTACGTTTATTAATAATGTTAAAGCAAAATCTGCCAGCAACATCCCGAAACATATTTTGTAGCATCTGTAAAATTATATTTCCAACTGTCTTCGATAGTTCTTCTCGTAAATCTCACAGAACTAGAATTCTTATTCAATATACCTTTATAAATCTCCATACAAAAGCAAAAATATCAAAGGTATTAAACCTGAAGATAACATTTGTTGCCACTGTATTTAATTCACAAAATATTTATTAACTCTTTCAGTTATCATTTAATAAATTATACATATTTTGGGCTACGAAATCGTAAAATTTATTCCATTAAATAAATTAGATAAATGATTAATTATAAAATATAGATTTTGAATTTAATTCTCTTCAGATATGGTAATTGCATTCAAATAATAAAGTTTGTTTGCTCAATAAAAAATTATGGCTGAAAGAGTAATTCTGTGGCAAGATATAATGAAATACAAGATTTATGCACCCTTTTCTTTACAAAAGTTGCTTTCATAGTCTTTTTATCTGGCTACGCTTTACGAATATTTAATAAACTTATTTTTTTCATACAGTAAATTGTTCAAAAGTATTTTAAGGGAATTAAACTTTATAAATAAACATATTACTAATTATTGCATTGCTTTCTTTAAATTTCTATGAGTTTAATAAAATAGCTTTAGCACTTTGTTACATTAATATAAAAATTATTTTAATTATATATGAAAAATTGTTAGTTATATTTGTCATTTTTTCATTTTATCTTGTAATGCTAACAAGTTATAATAAATATTTTCAATGTCAGTGATAAGACTCCAATTAGCAAACATGTTTTTTGTTAATTGGAATATCTTTACCAAGTTTTCTTTTCTCCACTGCATTAAATATATACAATGTAAACAGTATATAAAATGAAGCCATTCATCTTGAAGAATTAAAGTCGATAAAAACTATATTTGTATTATTATCTTCCAGTTAGTTTTATGTTTTATACTTTTTTCATTACATATAATTGAGTCTTTTAATATATTGTGTTAAGCTTATAAGTGTATGTATGCTGTATATATTTTCCCGTAAAAATTTCATAACATTCAGTTTAAATTAATTAAAATTAATTTAAAATAAAAGGGCTTTATCTAATGAAAAATCACTCTGAGTTAATTAATTATTAAAATTCAAAATTAACTAAATTTTCCAATGTAAAGATTGAAAAAAATATTATTTTGAATATGTTATTAAATAAAGATTAATGATTTAAATGAATGATAAATAAAATAATTAATCTTATTGCAGAAAAATTACTGTATACGGATTTTAAAACTATAGTAAACATCTTGACATTTTACCACGAAAAAAGTTTCAAGTTTTGATAACAAAGTTAACGAGAACCTAAACACAAGAAAAAGCATCAAAACATGATAAACATTCTTGTACGACTGTTTAGAAAATAGAGGGTCTAAAGGAAAGAGAGAATGTAATCAATGTCTTTTATTGGATTGCTACAAGCGTTACAGATGAAGTTAGTTCTAAAAAAATATGATTTTCCTCTGCAATGGAGAACATTAAGAGAAAGTTGATTTCTTATTAAAGGCAAGAAAGATTTAGTTTTATTATTATATTGATGAAAATGTTTAGAATTAAATATTCAAGAATGCTGTAAACAATAAGCATATTTATGCCTTTCATTATTAAAGTTATATTTTCTCTTTATAATATAGTATTTACTATCTACCCCTCATATTAAAGAAAAAATATATGTAAGCTTATTTACTATTCAATATTTCATTATTATAGTTAATAAGATTCAAAATGACAAAAATACTTCAAATATTTAATTATTAGTTTTTAATTACATCAAATAATATCCCGAATGTTATTTAAAGACAGCATAATTAAGACGAAATTTAATTCACAATACATTCCAAATTAATAGAAGAAAAAATATATTTAATAAGTCAGTACATTAGCTAAACTTCAAAATCAATTCGATTAATTAAACAGCAGATTTTTGTTATCTTTTTTTATCAGAAAACATTAAATAATTCTCACACTTCATTTAAAGTTATCCTTTTAATTCTTAATTTCTCTTCATTACAACACTGAATTTTGTTGCGTGTTGACTCTACGCTTATTTTATAATGAAAACTTTTTAAATATTTTTCTTTTAATTTTTTACGAAAATAATTCATTTCAAAGTTTGAAATCCATTAAAACTGATATAATGAAATTTTTATAAATTCACATATATAATAACTTAAAAAGTTGTTTAAAACAAATATTGATAGATGTAAAAAATTGTAAAATAACAATTAAAAATATTATCATAAGTTTTGCTTTGGAATTTACTATTTTACTGATAATCTATTTTTATAAATCGCTCTTATTCTAATCCAGTGTATCAGCTTGCATTGCGCATTGTATGAGAGATCATCTTTATTCTTCATTTAAAATGCCAAGATTTCACTTTGGTTGATTCACACTTCTCAACGGGGTATCTCAGTACACCCCGTAGAGACCCCTTCTTTTTTTATCGCCACATAATCCTTGCTTTCAATCTTTTCTCTCCTTATATCTTAGCTCAGATGGCGACATCAAATTATTCAATGCCAGTTCAGAGCAATTGCAACATGATCTAGACACTTTATCAGCATGGATTCGACAGAATAATCTCTATCCAAATCCAGTCAAATTCTCTTTTCGATATTTTTCATCTTTTCACCTTTTAGTGGTGAAAAGATGAGAAATATCGAACTAGCACTTTCTAACACTTTTTACTAACACTTTCTATGATGATTCTAACCTAATTCTAATCGTAGATTAACTCCACTTTTAGATCAAGATACTGATCGACGATTATCTTACACTCTTTCCTTTAAAGAATGAATATCATATTTATATAATTCAAAATTGTTAATTATAATAAGATTGTTAACATTTAAAGTATTTCGCTAAGAATAATCGTTTAAGGTATAATATAGTTGCTGAAACTTGCGATCTATAACTGATAGCAATTGAATCATTATTATTTTGAATCTGTTTTCTGAAAGAAACTGAAGCTTATAATATCATCCTGCTGTCTTTTGTATTTCCCATTTATAAATTCTGAGCTAAATAGTAGATTTTCATAAAATTTGTAAGAAGTATTTTTATACCGATAATTTAACACACTAACTATTTAGAAATGGCGAACATTCAAACTTCTGAGAATATCTCGATAAATCTTGAAATAATTATTGAACTTTTATAATATTTATCAGAAAAGATATCGAAAATCATATCGATGACACATCAATTAACTCTTTATCATTAATCATTCTAAAATAAGAATATATTCGAAAAGTAGATGATTAGTTCTTTACAGAAGTATTTGTTTCATGATCATTGTGTGAATTATTTGCTAACAATATTCATTATTAAGTTTGGCAAACTAACATTTACCTTATTTAATAATGAATTTTCAAAATGGTTTCGATTCAAGATTATTTTTTCACTAGAAATATTAACAATTATTTTTAAATTAATATTATGTATAAAAATTAAAAATTATTCTGTAAAATTTTATATACATTTTTTATCATCATATTTTAAACGACAAAGTTTATTTCCTGTAGAGTAAATATTTTTTATCTTCTTCAATACTTTAGAGCAAGTTTTATAGAGTACTTTTAAGTTTGCTATCAATTTTTTATTATTTAAAATATTTATGATTCACATAGAAATGATATCAATATTTAAATTTTTATCAATGCTCTGTTTATGTAACAAGAAAATTCACTACTGTCGCAATGTGAAACACTTCATTTACCATTCTTATAATTTATTAGTAGAAAATGATATCAAGCAATATAAAATATCGGTAAATAAATTATACGAAATTTTTTGACAAATTTATGTTGTGAATAAGCAAATTAAGATATTCATTAGTTGTATTCAAAGTTGTCTTAATACAACTTTGATTTATTTTTGAATAATAATAATAGATTTGAATAAAAAATATAATCTCATTGATTATATTAATTATATTATCTTATATCCATTTCTTTTTGTTATTTTTAAGTTAGTCACTTTTATTGCTATTATATGAAGTTATTTTTCCTAAATATTTGTTTTCTTTATTGAGATGGAAATGCAAAATATTCTTAAAAGAGATTTTAAAAATTATTTATATTAATTTCTTTTTGAATTCGAAATTATTATTTTTTATCATTAAATCTCTAAGAATCCTTTTTCAGAATTTTCTGTAAACAATAATAAGTTAAATTTCATATCAACTTTTTCTATTTTACTCTTGCTTGTTTTCTTTATTACAATACTTAAAACTCTATAGATGAAAAATATTGTTTACTGAGATTACAAATACTAAATTAGCAGTTTAATATGTCTAAATCCATATTTTATTCATTTGTTTCATGTAGATCTTCAAACTTAATCCCTGTATTCCTCCCAATGCAACTTTAGTCTAAAATAATACACAAACAAAACTTTTATTTACTAACTTCAAACTTTAATATTAGATAATCTCTATTTATTATAGACTGGTACAAATGTTTTGTGACAATATCATCGCTAATAAATTAACAATGCAAATAATATTAACATGAATCTCGAAGTCAACAGAAATGAATTTTCATTAAGTACTTATGTAATGGGTTTTGTTAGATAAGTATAACAAAACATTAACCGTTATAAAAAGTTAAAACTATTAACTGGTAGCCACTTAAATGAATATTTAAATTCTCCAACAACAGATCTGCTAACTATTCTTTATCGTCTTTAAATTTCCCAATTTTCTGCTCCTTCCACATTTACATAATTAGATTGAAAAAATCTTAATTCAAACAACCAGCTGGTTACCTACTCGGTGTATAGGATATACGCTTTACAAACTTACCAATAAAAAAAAATTATTACTCATTGGTGGATAAGGAATCATCCGCGAAAAAATACTTCGTAAACAGAAAGATTATTGTGAAGCTGTTAGATGATAATTTAAATTACTTATAAAAAAATTAATGTAAACTTCCAATGTTCTATATAATGCTAAATTCTTTCAAATAAATTTATTATTGATTTGTTCTAGATCGTGAAATTTTTATTACTAATAATTAAATTTTTGATTTTGCAATCCAAATATATATCGAAGTATCAATATATTGTTTTTATTCAAAGAAAAAATTTGATTGAATGCATTTCATCCAAAACTATATCTTGAATTTAAGTTGCAAAAATTATTAAATATGTAATGTATCCTTTTAAAACAAAATAATAATTAGCTGATACAATTAAGAATATAATTTTAAAAAGTTCGGATGCTATTTTATAAATATTGTAAGACTTTATATATCTTATAAGACTTCGTATTTTCGCGTTAAGTTAAAATTAAATTTAATTATAAACTTACGTATCGAAATTTCGAAAAGATTCAATTTAATGTCAAAACTAACTTTTATTGTCAAAAATTGGATTATCTCTTTTGAAGTCCAAAATCAATGAAGATTAATTTTCCACACAACTACATTTTGTGAAATTTTCCCATGAGGATTTATTTGTACAGTTATTATATTATTTAACAGAATTTGCATAAAGTTGAAGTTAAAACAGAGACAATAAGCATATAGGATTTCGAAAAGGAAAAAAAGAAAAACTAGATTAGTTTGATTATAATCTAATGAGATAGAGAAATTTTTGATTTTATTAAAAATCGATGAGAATATTACATTATCCTAAAAAAGTACCGATTTTTAAACGCATTTGTATCATTTGTAAACATCAAAACTTTCTAATCAATGTTTATTTTCATTATTCAACTAAATTATAGTTTCTATAACTTGATTTATTGCTAAGAATAACACTATCATCTTTTATTTGACTTATCATCTCTAATGGTTGTATTTTTTTTCCACTCTTTTTGTGTTCATGCAATTACAGTAACAAAAATCATCATTTATAACAGCTGTAGATGACTGAGCTACTTTGTTTGTTGTATATTTTGCTTCTAGTAGTTAGCAATATTATAAAACAAACTTATAATTAAGTTTACATGATTATGTACATTTTATTTTTAAAGTATTCATAAAGATACTAGCCTATGTGATGTTTTGTGTTTCATCCATATTACCAATTTTATTTACAGTAATCAGAAACTCAATACTTTAAGTTTTATAAACAATTTATTGATTTTTCTTTCGGTTTTCTATTAATTCCTGATAAAATCAAAGTAAAATTTAAAAATAATGAAATTTAATTCTCATGAAGTCTTTTAAACTTCGAGAAAATAGTTCTGATAATTAATTAAAACATTTTAAGCTGATAAAAGTTTACGTTACAGGGACTAATTGGAAAATATTACTTTGAAGTAAACAAAATTTTGATTTTAATGAGATAGTTTCTATAAAAGGTATATATAATTTGCTGTTAAATAGGCTAATTTAAATATCTTAAAGCAGCAATATTCTAATAATAACGTATTGTAAAGAAAATATATTATTTTAATTCCAGTTAATTAATAACAGTTAATTGTAAAAATAACAAGTTTATGTTCATTTTATCATCTTAAATTTTCTAAACTTCGAGATAATTATTATATTGTTGATAGTTTCATGTTGATTTTTTCTTTGTTATCTAAACTGCTGATTGTGTAAATCAGAAAAACACATCTCTAATAAAAAAAAGTTTGTTTAAGTATGCTGTATATGTGGAACAGCCATAATTCTTCAAAAAATAAAGATATGAAGGTGAAAAATTACCTCTAAATTCAGGCTATAGAAGTTTCAGTATTCAAATATAACAAAATATATAATTAACTATTTAAAATTTATTTCTTGGGTTTTTACTGAATCTATTATATTGTTGGATTTTAAATTATAATAGAAGATTTAAGTTTGGTTCAATTTTTGTTGGACCGATAATTTTGTTATGTTGATCAAATACTTAGATTTTTATAGAATATCAAGTTGCATATCATTTTAACAACCTTTTCACGTTGACTTCACAAATATTACCTATTTATGTGTAACTTAAATTTAAAAATAATGATTGTTCACAGTGGGATTTCATTTTAAAGATTTTAAATTAATAATAATAATGTTTATTTATGAATTTGTATTTTGAGAATATTTCAGATTGATGTGAATAGGGAAATTATCGGAGGCAATGCGTAGAGTCTACAATCAGAGAGTCACAACAGTCTAATAGCTCCTAAAGAAAGACAAAAAGTCGATAACAAATTTACCAATATTTGAACAGAAGATGAATTCTGCTAGATAGTCACTGGCTATTTGGCCATTAATTAAAAATAATGAATTATCGTTGACTAATTGAATAAATTTTTCACTCCTTTTATTATTAACTAAATCTTTACCCGATTGAAGATATTTTCGTTTCTTCTAAAGCAATAAGAATCAAGATTATTAGTAATTCTGGCATTAAGATCACCCATGATTAAGATCTGTGAGTGCTAGAGTTGACCAATTTCAGATTGTTGTTAGAAAAGAGGATTTGGTTATCGAGATAGCCACATGGTGGAATATAAGTGAGAATAATAAGAAGTTGATGCAGATCGGTAGGAGTAGGCCCTATCTGAGGTAAGGAAAATGTTCCGAAAAATACAACTTTTCAGTTTTGCCAAATTTTGAATCAATTAGAAGAACTAAATTACCAGAAGGTTTTCCGGGAGTTTTTAGTTTGAGAGTTGTGACTTCGAATATCTTGAAATTAGGATTCAATTTATTATAGGTTTTATAATATTCAGAGACAGCCAAAGTTCCTGTAAGTCCAATAATATTAGATGATTAAAGGATATATTTAAATAGACCTAATGATTCTTTACAATGATTCTTGGACTTATATTTTTGATTTTCTAACAATTGCCATGATTGTTGCTTTTCATAAATTTGGAATTCCTGAAAAAAGAAGAGGAATGAGATTTTGGTGTCGATCTGGAATAAAATATTTGTTGTTTATATAGAATACATCTGCTTTAATACCATTTTGACATTTTTCTTTCAAAAATGAGATAAGCAGCTTTCTTCGTTTCTAGAAAACGAAGAAAGCTCCTTATATGTTTATATTAGATTGCTTATAGATCGTCCGAAAGTTGAAAATCTGATTCCCAATGATTGACGTTTTTGACAGTTTAGTTGTTTATTTTTCTTTATAAACTTGTATTAGTTCAAATTAAGAATGAACATCACAAATTTAGCAGTTAGAAAATAAGTATTCGTCAAACAGAACGTAAACAGTTGTGCAGCAAATGGAATAAGTGATTTGTACACATGAACAAACAAAATCACAAGTCACTTAATCTGTCGTCTGTAACCATGACCTCTGCACGTTTCCCTGCCAACCTGCCAACTACTCAAAGAACTTCATGCAAGACTTTTTTGTAAAATTTAAATATGAACCTCAGTTAAGACACACAAAGACAGCTCAATGCGTTTGTTAAACTCTTGTAATCTTTTAAGAAAATTTCTTTGTAATATTTCAATATCCCATATAATCTTGTAATGCTACTATCATTGAATTCCAAACAAGCAAGCTCGCAGGAGACTGACGAAGGTTTATAATCGAAATGCATATTTCCTTAAGGTGTTTGGAAAAACTTGTACATAATCGATAATAAAGCTGTTTTCTTAATCTCTGCTAGTATATTCATCCCTTCTCGTTAACCGACGGCAGTTTACGAAGTCTACCACACATATCTGTACTGACTATTCACATAAACAAATACAAGCCACCGCTACAGCTTAAAGTAAATATTAATAAAGTTAGTTTGAAAAATCCGTTTAAATTTATTAAATTATTAAGCAAGCATTCATGTATATTGGCTCTTATAAGGAAATCTAGAATATCAAAAGATTTAATTTGATGGAAACGTTTGCATTCCTTAAATAAATGATAAATATCAATGAAAGAATGAACAGAGAATATAATAATTATCAATAAAATACACATTTATATTTCTTAAAAGAATAGAATGAAATGTGTTTGTTATTTTCATCTACAATATTTATAACTGCGAGTTGAATGAGTTGCTGGATAAATAATGTATTTAGTTTTATTTCATAAAAAAATGTTTTACAATTTTTGTCTATTCATACGTTTACTAAAAATTCAATTTTCTCTTTGGTTTATTTCGTGAAATTTGTGATTTGATTTCGTATCGAAGTATCTTAAATTGAAAAAAAAATTTTTTTTAATTATTCAGTGATATATAATTTGATAATTAGAGCGATCTTTAATTCCAAGATGTCAGTTTACCGTATCTGGTGGATGAAATCATATTATGTTGGATTTTCAAAACTTTTTTTATCCTTTCTATGCTAGAAATTCCATCTGTAATTTTCGATATCGAATTATAAATCTAATATACAATAGTTTCTTTCATAAAAAAGCTGAATATTAAATAAAAATTTCTTCTCTGATAATTTTAAAGTTATATCTTATATAATTTAATATTTTTAGCATGCTAAAAATTATTTTCTAGTTTTTGAAAAATAAAGAGTTACAATAAAAGAATTTTTTAAATATTTTAATAAAAATAGGTGATTCTATATATGTTTTCTGTCATATAATCATTGAATTTATATACAGATAAATAATAATTATTAGTTATCCTGTTGATTATATGGAAAAAGTATTTAAAAAATAATTTTATGAGCAACCCTAAATCATTTTGAGAAAACTAGAAAACTTCGAATTATGATGTCAATAGTGTACATGGAGCTGTCGAATATTAGCAATAATTAATTAATAATAATATATTATTCTGAAAAATAACTGAAAAATCAGAATTTTTTTTAAGTATAAATGTACTTTAATCTCACATAATATGTACTGTAAATTATTTATTATTAAAAATTATCTGCGAAGAAAAAGAAAAACAGATTGATTAACTTATTCATTTGTTTCTCTTTTTCGTTATTCATTAAGTTCGTTATTTATTAATTCATGTTTTTATCGTTTATTAATTCTGCAAGTTTGATAAGATTTTTAGAAATTAATATATTTCAATGTTGTATAAAATTTATTTTAAAAACTGAAAACTGATTATTTTTTTTATTCTTCATTCAGAACTTCCATGCTAAAGAATAAAATCTAAAACTGGAAATCTTAATATATAACAAAGTTCAATAAATCTTATTTTTTCATTGTTTCTTTGCGATTTTTCAAGATTTAAAAAAATTTTTAAGAACAATAATTACCTAGAAATAATTAATTTGATACTGTCTAATATGTAACTTCAAACAAAAAAAAACGATGAAAACAATATATCTAATTGGTACTCAGAAATTATTAAAAATGCAAGCATGTGGGATTTATAATAACGCAAAACTCTCATTAATAATAAAATTTGCTGACAAGTAGTAAAAAAACATAAGGACCAAATAACAAACCAATAATTTTTTTTTTTTTTGCAAATTTTTAAATCAATATTTATTAAAATGTATTAGAATGGATAGTGCAAAAATGCATATATCCGTAAATTTAAAAACTTATTGTGACAAATTGTTGTTATTTGGTTTGATTAAAACAAACTTGGTAAAAACCAATTAATCTCTTAGCAGTTTTAATTTTTAATTGCAAATATTTCATTGTCTATTTTAACATTCATTTTCTTTTAACTTTTTAAATTAAAAGCAAAAAAAAAAAAACTGTTTAGAAATACGAGTTATTCGGTTTAATTATTCATTGCAAAACAATTTATTTTTAAAGCTTCCATTAATTCTACATAATTTATTTTTTAAGTGAGACATTGTTCGCACATTTTTTTTAAATTATTTTATTTTACAATTTCCAGTTTATAGTTCAATAAATTAACACGACATAATATTTCTTAATTTAAATATAAATTAAATTCGCGAAATTCCGTATTTCTCTCGGTATTAAAAAATAAAAAAAAAGTAATGAATGTAAATGTAAACTGTCAATTTTCCATTCTTTTATTAATTTTAAAATAAAAGTAATTATAATTATTTTTATTTTTCATAAAAAATATTTTAATTTTTTGTATACTTGAATATTTACGTATTTTATATATAGTACAGAAGATATATATATATCAATATATATATTTGAAACGTAGTGTTTGGGAATGTAAAATGTTACCTTCAAGATGCATTTCTATCTAGTTAGATATTCCTTAGGAGAACTACTATAGACAGATTTCTCTGTCTAACATCATTCTCACGGGACAGAAGTTCAGTTTCTTTTGTCTGTACACTGTTGTTCAATCTCTTACAAACATATTCTTGTTGGGTCTGTACTTACTTAAGAAGAAGAGTTAATATGAATAAAAGATTTTTCTACTTGATCTTATATTCTGTTTTCAGTGTTTGCCTCAAATTTTATGATTTTATCTGGTCTGTTCACTTAGATTTAAGTAATAAAGCATCACTTTTTCGTTTCTGAGGAGTGCATGTTTGATGCATAATGTATCTAGTAAATTATTTTCAATATCTAAATATCATTATAGAACAGAAATTTAGTAGAATTTCAAAAATAATTTATATACAAAAATTCTTCATAATTAATTTGAAAATTATATTCATCTAATATAAATTTCATATTAAAATTTATTAATACGTGAATTAAATAATTTTTAAAGATTTTAATCAGTTAAAATGTTTCATTAAATGAAAATCAAAATTATGCAAACAACGTTATTATAATATTTAATAAGATTTATAAAAATTCTAATATTTTTTGTTTAATAAAAAGCATAATTATTTCACATTTCATATCTCTTATAGAATAAAATATGCAAAAATGTTTTATCTATATTTATATAATTATATAAAATTATGCGTTATATATATATATTGCATATAAAATACAAGTTTATTAATAACTTGCTTTATACCGTGGTTTCCCCTGCTACAAAAATTGAAAAATATTGCAAAAAGCATTTAATGGTTTCTGATATTTTATGTCTTCCAGTAATGGGGAAAACATACAGATGAGAATTTTGTTCTGATTATGTTTGCCTTACTTGAAACCTACGCAAACAAGGGGTTTCTTTTAAAGATACCGACTGCTGGAGGAAAAATATTTGAAAGATTATTTCTCTTTAATCCAATTGCTTGTCTGGAAATTTAATAGGATCAGAGACCATCTATAAAGCTATTAAAATATACGTATAAGTCATTATCTGATCGAAATCTTTTTTTTTTTTTCTATCTTTTTAGAGCTATCAAACGAAATTTCTTTAATAAAATTTAGCAAACTTAATATTTCATTAAAATTGCAAACAGCTTGTTTAACATTTCTCTTTTTTATTGATCAATGTTTGGATGCGGAAGTGAAAGAAAGATCTAAATAATAATCTGAATAATCAGTAATAGATTTGAAGAAAAAGTAAATAATTTTAAAATATAAAGTATTTTTTTTTTTCCTTTATTTTTTAAAATTCTAAAATAGAAGCAAGATTTTAAATATCGACATAAAATAACTTTCAAACTTACAAATAATTGATTAGAAATTTTACTATTGCCTTTAATCGGGAGAAAGGAGGAAAAATGGAAGAAATAAATTGGATTTTTGAAGAGATAAATTGATATTTTTAGATATAGAATAAGTTGTTTTGGATATTTTATTTAAGGAATTTACTTACGTTGAATATCTTGAAAAAAAAAGATATTATGTGTGGAATTAGGAACAGATTTATAAGCGAAAACAGAATCGCAGTCATTACAGATCTTCTGGCTATCTCATTAAATCAGCAAGAAAAAGAAAGAAAATAAAATACCTGAGTACAGATAATAAAATAAAAACGTTTAAGTTTCTTATTCTTTTTTTAACTTTAGAAAATGAAAAGAGAATTATTTATAATTTAAAATTGACGTGACATAAACTTTGTATATTCAGAATAATTCCTTTATTGAATAGCACACATTCTGAAGGACACGAAAAATTTATTTTACTCCAATAATTTTTTTTTATTTGAATCATAAATAAATAAATATTCCTGACGTTATAAATATTTGAAGACTTTGTTCTGTAAATTTTTAACGATGATATTTAATAATAATTTCTAGCATATCTCACGATAATAAAAAATCAAATTGGGATGCTAAACGTTGTTCTAAACTTTAGTTTATTCGGAAACTTTTACATTTACTTAAAAGTTCGATATGTTTTCCCAGTGCGTGGTTGTTTTGGCATTTTTAAGGTTATCGACCTTGCCGAAGAGTTTTAAAATTACCAAAGTCAGCATTCAATAGCCATTCTAGTAATTCGAGAGAGATTTAATCGAGAACTCAACGATCCATTCCACAGAACGATCAACAGTGGCAAAAATCAAAGTTTGATGAAACATCAATCGCAATGGGAATAAAACGACCTGATTTGAGCGAATTACAACTATTCTTATGATGAATTATCAATTACTCCTTTCTCCTAAACAGTATTAAAATTTATATTTCTCCTTGGTATTATTTTCTTCCTTATTACAATAGAATTTTTTTCCTTGTTAATCTTTTGATGTATCGATAAGCTCGGCACAATTTTTTTCTTTAAAAAATTTAATGACTATGTGATAAATCTGTACAATTCAATAAGTGCCACAAAACATAAATTAAAAAAAAATAATATTATTTTTTATGTTATTTTATAGCCTATTCTTGGATAATATACATGACGCAATAATGTGATCTGACAAAAAAAATGGGCTATGACGTTACACGGTCCATTGTTTCGTAACATGTTTATTCCGAAACTGTATCCGCAACAATGAGAATTCCATGAATACATTTCATATTTGTAATTTATGTGATTTTCGCATATACGGCTTTATATCTAAATACAAATGGCCTAGATTCAATGGATATATTTTAACTCCCTGCAATATCGATTCTATCTTACTACGTGAATATCTGATTATAATAATTTGTATTGTGTTATAAAATAAATAATTTTCTTCTATTTAAATCAGACAAATCTTTATATTTTTTTCACAAACAGTTTAGTTTTCCTCAAAATAAATTTCTGTCTACAATGTTATAAAATAAATAATTTTCTTCTATTTAAATCAGACAAATCTTTATATTTTTTTCACGAACAGTTTAGTTTTCCTCGAAATAAATTTCTGCCTACAGAGAGTGATTCATTCTCTCAGGAAGTCAAAAAAATTAACTTCTTTTGGCTAGCAATCTTCCTACTTTAATATGTCGACGAGATAGCACCATTAGTCACATATTTTAGATCTCTGAATGTCTTTTTTTCTTTTAAAGATGCTTTAATTTTACTCATATGACGCTGTCTCGAATAGTTTACAGTTGATTACGCTATCGAATGATTTTAATATTAAGGTTATCATTATCTGCCACATCACTTCACACTCCTACTGATATATTATTATTATTATTATTCTCTGTCATTTTTGAAATTTCATGGATAATTTATATTCGTGTAATACGAACTTTTGTTTTCCTCTATGTTTAATCATCAATAAATTATTTATCCTTATCTTTTAAATTTACAATTTCTCTCCATAATTAATTAATTATTAATTATAATCAGAAATTACGTGGCATGAATGTCATCGTCGTTTGAAAGATCAAGGATAATATATATAAAGGATTTAAATAGAAAATCATAAATATAAAAAATGCAAATGTTTTATTACATAAATGATTTATGTTTGGAGATAATATCACGAAGATCTTCATTCATGAGTTAATGAAGTTTGCATAAAAATTACCATTTGTAAAGAAGGAAATTTCAAAACTAAGTTTAATTTATACGGAAATTAACTGTTCTTAAATTTCGTCATATAAAACCAACAAAACAATTTTAGATCTTTGTAAGATTATTTTTATGGTTTGCGCATGAAAAGGAAACAATATACCAGTAAACAGAAAGGAAAGAAGCAGTAAAATGTAACAAACAAGTCGAAATTGTTACTCTCCCTCCGGTCAAATAGTATCTTATGTTATAGGTTTCTCTCTTATATAATCTCTTAACGAAAAAAATTAATATTTTTACACCTATATATCAATTTTATGCTTCATGCAACTAATCGATATAAAACCATAACAGTTTTCTGCTATTCCAGAAACAAAATAATCATCCAGATACCTCAAATAATTGTAAAGTTTCGAATTTGGGTTGCACTTCATCGTAGGCTACTGTTATCAGTTTATATTTCTTCAGTAATAGGTTTAATATAAGATTTATTTCTATCAAATATCATTTTTTATACAACAATATTTTCCTTATTTGGAAAGAGAATTCTTAAGTCGCTTTAATTCATAACTCTTTCGCATGTTAAAATTTTCCTTTTTTTTTACATCTTCAAGTTTGAAGATGTCTGAGTTATCAATGTTCAAAGGGATTCGAATTTCCTTATTAGTGTAACTGGTTCCTTATAATCGATCTGGACGTTCAGCCGAATCCTTCTGTAACAAATCCTCTTATCTTTTTATATCATGACTATTTATTTTCATGTTATATGCTCGTTTACTCTTTATTATCTTCATTCCATTAATCCCTAACTTAAACTTTTAATTTCATGATTTATTCTAATTATATATTAGATTTTTTTTCTATTCATACGATTAAATTACTTTATTCAAACATAAAATTTTCGTATAATTCCATTCTGAGATGATTTTTGTTTCCTCGATAAAGAATCTTATCTCTTTATCCTAGTTAATCCAGAATCTTTATCTCCTTATTTTACTTGTTAGATAATTGTAGTATAAGTCTGTTTCCAATTAATTCTTTAATAATATTCAATTTGCTGAAACTTTTTATCAGCTTATCGTAATCTTATTTTTAACTGTGAACTACGTGATGATACATATTAATATATTTTTGATGCGTTTAAAAATATTTTACCATTTATTTTTTCGTGATTTTTTGCTTTTTTCTTTCAAAATTTAAGAATAAAGCAACAGTTTTACTATTAAAAATAAATTTATGATGGATTTTTTCCCGTAATTTCGAGCATTATGATCCTTTCTATCAGTAGACTAAAACGTTCGTTTTTGTGTGGATAAGCTGTTGATCAAGCTATGAAGTTTTAATGAATATTTATATTCATGAAAAAAGTAATTATCAAAAAGTTATTTATGTATTTTATAATCTTTTTAATTAGTAAAGATTAAATCGTTCGTTTTTGTGTGGATAAGCTGTTGATCAAGCTATGAAGTTTTAATGAATATTTATGTTCATGAAAAAAGTAATTATCGAAAAGTTATTTATGTATTTTATAATCTTTTTAATTAGTAAAGATTATATATGTTTATCAGTCATATTAATTGCATCTCAAAGCTGTAAAAACAGCTTTATGATATTTTTTCCTTAATTAATCTCCATAATATTCATAGTATTAAAATGTTTCTAGAGATTATCTTATGGAATAAATAATTTAAAATTTGTTTGAGGAGCGTTACAGCATTAAAATAATTTTTTTCCATTTCGTATTATTAAGCATTGTGAATCGAATCTGTAAATAATCAGTCGAGTTTTAAAGGAAAGTAGAAAAATAATTCTTAATGTTATTATTCCTAATTAAAACGCTTTCTAATGTATAATTATTTTATAATTTTAATAATATTGAAGAATTTGTTGCTACATATTATCATGTAGCGTTGTTAAAGGATTATACGATTCTAGAAACGGAGAGATTTAATTGTAAAGTTCTGAATATACAAAATATTCGAGAAAATAAGGAAGTTGGAAAATTCCCAAATATCATTAAATTAGCAATTAAACTATCTAAGAGAAAATTTGTAGGAAATTAACGAAAGGTCCATTACTTTGGATTAATGTTAAAGACGCCGCATTACACACGTTTAGTTTATAAAGAATCAAAGGGAAATACGATAAAAGGTGCATTATGAGTAGAGAAACGTTAGAAATAAGCCATTTGGCATTCAAAAAACTTGATTTCTAGACGATTCCGGAAATTTTACGTATTTTAGAATTAGTTATATATATATGCTAAATGTTTCTATCATATAATAATACAATTTTAGAGCTTTTCATGCTTCGGTTATCTTATTGAATTTTTATTGCTGTTTAATAAAAGATTGTTTAATAAAAATCGGTTGAATTTTAAAATATTTCTTCATAGTTCAGAATAACAATCGATATTTTTCTGTGAGACGAAAAAAATTATTATCCTGTCTTCTTTAAATTATATAAAAAGATTATGAGCACTTTTATACAGTTTTAAAACAGAATTTATTATTTAACTATAAATATTGAGATTGTTAATTTTACATCAAAGTATTGGATCAGAGACAGGAAGAACTGGAAATTGCTTGGAGAGACCTTCATCCTGCAGTGGATTGATAACGGTTGATTATGATGATGATTGAATATTATATATAGATAGAGATTTATAAATTTTTACTTTAGAGGATTTAAGTATTTTTTGATGTTATTCTATAATAAAGCATTTCAGTTATCATACAAAATAAGATTATTTATTTTCATTTTTTTTTCGTTATCTTGATAACCTAAATTCAATAGGTGGATCGCAACATTCGGATCTAAAAGATTAAAATAAAAAAAAAATTGCTCTTCTGATATATTCTCTACAACTTTAGGAAAGCCTACTGAAGAGACTTTTACCATAAACTTAAATGTTATGACGGTAATTCTGAATAAGAATTGGCTAATATGAAGCAATAATGTCTTTTGAAAAAAAAATTACTTTAGGAAAGCCTACTGAAGAGACTTTTACCATAAACTTAAATGTTATGACGGTAATACTGAATAAGAATTGGCTAATATGAAGCAATAATGCCTTTAGAAAAAAAAATTTAATGAAACTTATATACTTGTACTAGGTGACTTTAACATTTAACTTAATGAGTAAGATGATAAACAGTGTGCATTAAATTCGTTTTATTTTCTTATTTTTAGGAGCCGTTGTGTGTGGAACTGTGTCGAGAATTTAAATTTGCTGTTTCGTGCCAAACTTCTAAACCAGCACCCAGAGACGATGAGGATCAACGTATCGACAACAGTCTTCGTTTCATGCCTCTCACCAGATATACTGTGTCTACATCTAAAGATACATTCTCCTGACAGGAGAAGAGCGAAGTTGTGCTGGAACCTTTAAAAAACGACGGAATCAGCTATTATCACTATTCGCAAGACGATGTCTCTGATATATAAAAAAAAATTTACCACAGTTTAATCAATTTTGCTCAATTTTAAAGCAAAATTTTCCATGGAACAAAGATATATCATATGAATTTTTAATATGGATTTTGTAATTGAAAAAAAAAAAAAAATGTGAATGACACGATACATATATATATATTCTTATTCTTAATAACGATATATATACTTTTTATATATGTAGTACCGCGATAATGTTTGTAATCATTAAAAAATGATGTAAGATGAAGTGCAAATTCCATTTTACTCACGTTAGATTTTTAAATGTCAAGTCAAAAAAAAAATAATAAGCTTAGAAAAAAAAATCATCATAAACCACAATTAATTGCAAGTTTTATCATAGAGGTATGCTATCTTTTAACGTCTTTATTTTATTATTAATTGCAAATTTTGTTTTTAATTTAAAAATTAATTAAATTTCAGATATCAAGAATAAGTATATTGAAAGTAAATCTTCATGATGCTAATCCTCTTACGTTTCGTAATTCGTAAGTAAGATTCATTGTTTTATTTTAAATTATTAATCTGCTTGTTGATTATAAACTTTCCGAATTTTTTTTTCAATTATTTTTACGGATATATATGCACACACAAATATAAATTTTTTTTATATCGTAAAACGCATAATCGATACATAAAAACTCTGCGGAGAAGCGATATTTCAGGAACAACAGTAAAAATTGTCAAACGTTATAAAAAATTCGACATGTCATTTCGCCAAAAATTGAGTTTGTATGCTTTTGTTTGCTTTTAGTTTAAAAATAGATATCGACACTTGTTTTTTATCCGTAAGAAGTTTTTATTGCAATATACGGAATTTTTCAATACAGAGAAAGATTTAAAAATAATAATAATAAATCGCTTAAAATTTTTATTTAAATAAATAATAATTTATTTCTGAATACAATATAAAGTAATTATAATTAAATTTTAAATTTTTAACAAGAATGGTCGTCTTCTTTTAAACATGAATTATAAAAAAATTCAGTTTTGTGAATTAATTATCGTTGCAGATCGATCTAAAATGGCATTTTATAACGACAAAACTGTTCTAAAACTCGAATGGTAATTAGGCAGAAGAAATTACATCATCATTTACGAGAATTCGAAATTTCGAGCACGATGATATGCCAAACAAGCGAATTAAGATCTATTTTCTTAATGAAATTCTTCTATCAGAAATGCAATAGTTGTAACGTAAACGAGTCGACAAGCAAAAGAATACGATTACATTCACTAAATTCTCTTTCCTCTGATTGTTTTGTATAATGAAGTGAGAAACTTCGTCTATAAATTTCCCTATCTTTCGATCTGAATTTATCCTGTTAACAGTTATATTTTCTTTTTTTTTTTTTTTTTTTTTTTTTTTTTTTTTTTTTTTTTTTTTTTTTTTTTTTTTTTTTTTTCTACAGTTCTATAGAATTTAAAACTTTAAATCATGAAATTTCCACTCTGTAAAACATAAAAACATTATAATTGTTTCTCTATCTTTCAGATGTCATTTTTGAGCTATTTATTTGCATCATCTATCACACTCTTCATCACTCCTCCTTGACAATAAACAATCTTTTCTTCTTTTTCCAAATATTATTTTATATATTCTTTTCAATTCTTTTTGAATATATTTATTATTCAGTTTATATTCAAATTAAATTTTTTCAATATTTTTATTTATTAGTTTTAATCCGATTATAAAAGCAACAAATTTTCTTACATTATTATTTTATCCATCGAAACTGCTGTTTTTCATTATATTAGGTTTAAATTATATTTACATTAAATAGAACTTTTTAAACAATCTTTTCTTCTTTTTCCAAATATTATTTTATATATTCTTTTCAATTCTTTTTTAATATATTTATCTAATTTTATATTTATTATTCAGTTTATATTCAAATTAAATTTTTTCAATAATTGAAAACATAAAATTATTTAACAAATTTCAATGCTGTTTGGAAATTTAAGAAAATGTTTTCTAAAGAATTCAATATTTTCTTCATTTTTTATTTACAAAATTTCTAATACTAATTATAGTATTAGAAATTTTGTAAAGAATATTTTTTCATGCAAACTGAAACTTTCTAAAACCAATTATTGACAAACATTTAATAACAGAAAGTTTCAGCTTTATTAAACTCTCTGTAAAGGAATCAAATTTCATTACTTTAAGCAAAAGTTTCTAGTAATTACTCTACAGAGTTCGGAATGAGAAATTTATTTTATCTATTAAAATGTATTACCTGCTTACAATTTTTCTATTAGGCAAAAAATTCTTTATGTAGAAAATTCTTTAAGTGACTAACTTTTAAAATTCTAGGAGTTTATACATATCTGAATAAAACTTACGAATATTTTAATATAAAGTTAGATCAATAATCTCAAGCATATTTTTTTTGGTATCAATGTTATTATTAATGGTTATTTTATTTGTTTCAGAAGTATTAAATATTTAAATGCATCTCATATTCAAATATAAAAAAAAAATTACATTCTTAATAATAATTACGAATATTCCATGGTTATGTCTATATAACTCATGAGAAAGTTCTACATTTAATATTGTTCTGTAACCAATAGCTTCAATATTTTATTTTAATCTTATATTTACTTTGTTTTTATATATAATTCATAAATAAATTATTTATATCAAACAAAATTTTTAATTATAATGCCAGCTTTATTTATTTTTATTCATTTAATAATCATTTTATATTCAAAGTTTTCATTGTCTCAAGATGATAATACAGATATATAGTTTCATAATTATATTACAGTATTATTAACTATCAAACATTATACTTTCAAATTTTTAGAATATAAACAAATAATGTTTAGACGTATAATATACATTAAAATATAATAAAGTGTACAAGAGTATGAAATTGTGAGATGAAAATTCTATAGTTATATCTCATTTAATATACGTAATATTGTATATTTTAATATTCTATTCAGTGAGATATATTAAAATAATATTTAAGAATTTTATGATGTTTACATGAGAATAAATAAAGATTTTAATTATCAAAAATTATCAA